>VDFB02148970.1:0-46832 GCA_007258455.2 Sequoia sempervirens | reverse complement strand
GAAAGTGTAACTTTCCCTTTTGTTTTGTCACCAAAATCTCTGGCGGTTTGATTTCTTGCCTAGGAGAAATTTTAATGAAATTCACTTTTTAGTGGGGCAACTTCATGGGGCCATAACGTTTGATCTAGGTGTCTCATTTACTATTATAATAGATCGTTGGAAAGGTCTCAAAGAGATCTACAACAACAAACCCATCAAAGATTAGTTCATCCACTTTTCAAGCTATTTTAGGGCCTCTAAAGTTTTCATATGTGAATTTGAAGTTGCATTGGAGAAATTTCTCAAGATAGAAACTTTAATATCTCCCAAACTGTGTAGGGTATTGAAATGATTCTTTCATAGCCATTTTTTTTTTTTACTTCTATTGCTTGGGGTAAATTTTTAGGTCCATACGATCTTATTTAGGATGATTACTAAAAATAGTAAGTGACTATTTTTCACCTTTTTTGACTTTTGACTATCTTACACCCCTTAAGTACCATCATGAGACTCAAAACAACTAAAGAAGTTAAGAAATTTTTTTTTGAGTGATACAAGATTTCCCTACACTGTTGGATGCTCTTGCATTAGTAACCCCAAGTGAATCTTAACCTTGACCTAACCCTAAATACAATTTAATCCAAAACCTAACACTAACCTAAATATTTATCTAACAACCCTAATTGAATCCTAAAACTAACCCTAAATGAAGCATAACCCTAACCCTAACCCTCATATAACCCTAAATCCTAATTAAATCTTAACCGTACCCTAAATGAACTCCTATTCTAATCATAACTCTAACACTAATTAAAATCTAATCCTAACCCTAGCTCTAATTTCCAATTGAACCCAAATGCTAATTAAATCTTAACTTTGATTGAACCTTAACCCTAATTACATCATAACCCTAGATAACTCTAATTGAACCATAATCATAAAAAATAATAATAACCCTTACCCTAATTGAACCCTAAACCCTAACCCTATTTTAACCTTAACCTTAACCCTAATTGAATTGTAACTATAATTGATCCCTAACCCAAATAAAATACTAACTAAACCCTAACCCTAACTGAAGAGTAACTTTAATTGAAGTATAACCATAACCTTGAGTAAACCCTAACCATAATTAAACCATTATTGAATTTTAGCCCTAATTGATCCCTAACCCAAATTGAACTTACTAAATGAACCCTAACTCTAAGTGAATAGTAACCTTAATTAAACTCTAACCATAATCTTAATTAAACCTTAACCATAATCCTAATAACCCTAACAGTAACTTTAACCCTAACCCAAATTTAACCCTAACACTAACCCTAATCTAAATTTATTTAACCCTAACCCTAATTAAATTTTAACCTTAATTTAACCCTAACCCTAATTGTATCATAACCCTAGATAACTCTAACTTAACCCTAACCCTAAAACTAATAATAACCCTTACCCTAATTGAAACCTAACTTCAACCCTAACCCTAGTTTAACCCTAACCTTAACCCTAACCCTAATTGAATCCTTACTAAATTGTAACGCTAATTGATTCCTAACCCATATTAAATACTAACTGAACCCTAAACCTAAGTGAATAGTAACCTTAATTGAACTATAAAATCATAACCTTAATTAAACTGTAACCAAAATTCAAATCTAACCTTAACTATGATTTTAACCTAACCCTATCTTTAACCCTAATTTAAGCCTATTTCTATTTGAACCTTAACCCTTACCCTAAATAAACCCAAGCCATAACCCTAACTCTAATCCTAACCCGGTACCCTATGATAAAATTAGGATCAAGTGTAGGATTAGGGTTAGAGATAGAATTATGATTAAGGTAAATTTAACCCTAACCCTAACCCTAATCCTAATGTGCTACCATAATTGTAATCCTGACACTAACTGTAATTGTGATATTAATTATATATGTAACCCTAATCCTACCCCAAATCCCTTTTCTAAGTTTAATCCTAACTATAATCTTCATCTCATCGCTAACCCTAATCATAACCCTAATTTTAATCCAATTTGTAAACATAATTACATTTAGTATTAGAGTTCAAAATAGAGTTAGGTATAGGAATACAACTAATAATTCATATATAATTAGGGTTTGGGTTACAATTAGTGTTAGAGTTAGAAATAGGGTTACAATTAGAGATAAAATTAGGGTTAGGGTTATTATTATGGTTAATTTTAGGTTTATGGTTAAGGTTAGGGTTATAGTTATATAGAAAATTAGTATTAGATTTATGCTTAGGATTATAATTAAGGTTAGGGTTAGGGTTAGGGTTAGCTTTATGGTGAGGTTTAGGTTTAATATTAAGATTAATTTTATGATTAAGGCTGCAATTATGGTTAGAGATAGAGTTATGGTCAGGTTTAGGATTATTTTTAGGATTATTGTTACAATAAGATTTAAGGTTAGGGTTATAATTAGATATAAAATTATGGTTAGGTTTATGGTTAAGATTAGAATTAGTGTTAAGGTTAAGGTTAGGGTTGTTGTAACTTTGACCCTAAACTTAAAATGTAAACCCTAATTGTACCCTAACTTAATAGGAATTATTGTTAAAGGGGATTTTTCTTTGTTCATGCAAAGGTCTTCTTCTTAGGGATCATTGTGCCTAATTTTTCTAAGAGAGGACAAGTCAAAAGTGTTAGATCATCACCCATGGGATGCCTCATTCACATCATTCCATGATAGTAGATCACACACTCTTGGATGGAATCAAACCCAATGACACCACCAAGTAGAGAACACATCACAAGGAAAGAAAAATCATTCCATGAAATTTTTCCAAAAGATGTCATAATTGTTGTATGCCCCCATTTTAAAGTATTTGCTACACCATCACTGTGAGAAATTGCTTTAAAATAACCATTTTTTTATCCTAATACATGAGATATTTCCTTGTAAAACCCTATTCCAAGTCATATTTTTTTGAAATAAGTTGCGTCATTCAATAGGAACGAAGAGTTTCCCCCACAAATACATAAGGGATCTATGGATTTGGGGTCAGTATGTCTTTGCTACAATATTGTCATAAGGCATGGCACTGTTATCATTCCCAAAATATAAATAGAAGTGGAATAATGGAACAACGAGATCGAAAACAAAGAAAAATCCTTTTGGATAAACATGGAAGTGAATAGTAGATTTTTGGGTCACTATGGACAACTCTAGCTCTTCTAGGGTTTTTCACCTAAAAGGAGAGAGATAGGACCCAAAAATGCATGGTGTTCATTCAGTTAATGTTATGTGTGATGTTTTCTAACCTAAATGAAGTTAACTAAATGCAATTGACTAATCTAAATGGATTAAAATGAAAAAGTACAATTTAAAGCTATGTTTGAAAACACATTGTGTAATGCAATAATGGACTAAATGGAGAAAATATGTAGAACAAAAAGGAAAGTGATGAATTTGAGTGCACCTGGAGACTTGATGAAAAAAAATTATGTAATGAAATAATGGACTAATTTTTCACAATGGGAATCATTCGCCTAGGGTGGGGAATTAGTTCTCCTCCTGGTAAAACAGTGCCAGAAATCAATTTCTGACAATTAGGATTTGGAATTTGACAGAACTCAGATTTTCAGTCCTAAGGTGGGAATCATTTGCCACCGATGGTGAATTAGTCCTCTCCCAATTTTTTGGAAAATCAGTAGACAACTCTGCAACACCAAATCTAGAAATATCTACTTGTCGAGTTGTCAAAGTCAATTTTATAGGAATCAGACAAAAAACATTCTTCAAGCTTTGAAATAGATTTGAGTTGACTTGAAACACCTAGCTGACTTTTATTTTCACTTTTCAACACATAAATTCTTGATAAATTTGCATACCTAAGTCTACAAACACAATGCAATAGGTAAAAATGGTTGAGTGTTAACAAATAGGGGTTTGCCTTGTTCAAACCCCACTTGTAGTAATCAAACCCTTAATAAAATAATGAAATTTAAAGGAAAGTTAAACTAATAACATGCAATTCCTATTAAATTACCAAACCCTTGATAATGCAAATCTGAAGTAATGTCAATGGTTGCTTTAAAGTGCTTGAATAATGCTTGAATAAGGAGATATTGCTTGGGAGATGTAAAATGAAGTGAAAAATACCTATTTATACAATCTTGTGTCATAGTTTCCCATTTAAACCTCATCACAAGCCAACATCAAGTGATTTTTAATAAAATATCAAAAAGAAATTTAAAATATTTTGAATTTGGGGCCAAGGGGGACTCATTCACCACCCATGGCGAATGTGTCCCACCTAGTACCTAAAAATAAGTGTTGGGAATCAAGTTTCATTTAATATTGTTTGTTAAGATAATATCCAAAATAAACTTAATTAAAGCATATGAGGGCATAAAGAGGTCAAATATGTCATAAGAAAAGATAAATAGTGGATTTGTGCCTAGGAAACTTTGAAATATTGTTACAAGACTTTACAACACTTCAAAATAGGACTTGATGATGTGTAAAAAGGTGATTTTTAGGTGAATTGTAATGAATAAAGTCTAGAAGAATTTAGAAATGTCTTACAACACTTCTTAACACCTTCAAAAGACATCATTATTTGAATTTTAGTACCTAAATATGCATGTTCAATCCATGTTGTAACATAAAATCAAAGCAAAATATACCAAATACCATGAAACAAGACCTAAAAGGCCATGAAAATGACAAGGGGCCATTTTTCTATGGCATAAGAAGAGACCTAAATGTCTAAATTCCTTGTGTCATCCCCAAAAGGAAAACACAAGACAAATGAAAAAGATAAAGAAAATATTTTGGGTCAACATGGAAGAGACATAAATGTTTCGACACCTTGCATCATCCCCAAAAGGAAAACACAAGAAAAAAGGAAAATGATAAAATGTTTACAAAAATAGAGAAGAATGAAGGTACATATAGAAGAATGCAGAAAGAAAGAAGGATACATCAAACAAAACATCATGGGGGATCACATTACGCACATGAAATCACATAAAGAAAAAGATGAAAAAGAAAAATACTAGTAAGGCACAAGTGAGTCAACCTAAAGTAGGTCATTTGCCTCTAAATCTCAGTCGGTATAAATGAAAGATAAGAAAATAGCCAAAGGGAAAACATTAAGTGTTGAACTAGGACACACACCAAGTTTAAAACTTTGTAGGATATTTTTTTATCTAAGCTCATAGAAGAAAACAATGTATTCAACTAATCATGCACTTGTTCATCAATCTTTGCAATATCAATGTCATCATGCATTGCTTCAGGTAGGTTTGGATTTTGATTTTCTAGATATTCTTGTTGTTTTCTTGTGTTTTTAATCTATGAGAAATAGCATGATGTCTATTTCTATGCTCTCTATCACTTCAATTTATTTTAAGTCTATTGTCGATTTGTTTTTGTGTAAGAGTGGGTTTCTAAATCATAGGTTGCTTCTCTTCCTTTGGAAGAATAGAAGAAACAATAGGAGGTTTCTCAACCCATTTCTCTTTGACTTTGTAAACTTGTTTGAATCTAGGAGGGACAATGGAATTGCTTATCTTATTTCATAGTCTCCTATAGGAAATTGCAGGAGGTTTGTCTATATGCTATTCTTGTATGTTCAAAAGTGTTTTTGGTTCAATCATTGTTTGATCAAGGATATTTGGTTCGATCATAGGTTGATGTAAATTTTAAAGGAATAGTTATGTTATTTTCTTTGCCTTGAATTTTTTATATGACTTGAAAATGAAATCTTCACGAGGCTTGATAGGTTCCATAGGCTTGGGCCAAAAGTAATCTAGTAAAAAATTCCCTTTTGTCGAGGGAAGATTAAATCCACTATGATGCACAATGAAGATATCATTGCTAAATGGAAACTTTAGACACTATGCACAACCGAAGGGACGATATTCATGGAGTGAAGCCATGGATAGCCTAGCTTCACATGAAACTGGTTCAATTGTGGAATGATGAAAAATGAGATTGGTAATGTTTTTGGTCCCACCTTTAAAGGGCTGTCTATCGAGCCTATCGTAGGGAAAGAAAATCCATTATGCATCTTGATCCATGATTTTGGTTTGTCATATCTATCTTGATATAGTTCATTCACATATAAGAGTTCTTCTATGATCACATTCTCTCCATAGATGGGATCAATCAATATCCCATTAGTGGGCTTGTCATTGATTTGGCTAGCTATATAAAGAGGACCATCAGGTGCATGTTTAGGTGTGTCATTTTGTGAGAAAGAAATTTCAAGAGGTTGTCTATTTGAGCCCTTATGAGGTCTAGCTTCGATAAATGCTATCATTTCATCTAGGGGGTTTTGTTGAAGAATATCCATGGGTATGTGCAGGATCATCCACGAAAAAATAGGCCCTTAAGTGGCAAAAAATTTAGAAAATTGTAGTTAGAAACTGACGTAAAAATTTTGAATAAGTTATCTATATTATTTCAAAAAATGTAAGAATAGAATCAGAGTAAATTGAATGTAGTTTCTAAACTAATAGTTTCTTTTTTTTAAATCTATTTGGTGAAAATGTGAAATTTCGTACCCAAATAGTACTTAAAATTTTAGGGAAAAAATAAGAAGTAGGTGTTTGTCCACCACCTCAACTATAATAAAAATGATAATATTTTTTATAAGATTTTAGATATAAGTAGAGGACTGATGTCCCAATGTGATGCATATTTTTGGTGATTTCTTTCCTAGAAAATAATTAATTATGATTTTTTTATTACAACTTTTAAAAAATATAAAAACTTGTATGTATGACCACCTTAACTTGGTCAAAACTTCATGATTTTTTTTTTTTTTTAATCCTATAGTATGTGAAGCATAGAATGTGACACATATTTTGGATTCAAAAAATGTGATACCGTTTGAAAGCTATAGATGTTTTTAAATCAGCCTATCAATCGAGTTTAAATAATTCAAATAGAAAAGGAATAATAATTATTTATAAAATTCAAAGTAAAACATAATTTATATTGGTGGAAAGTCGAATCTCTTTAAAACTCGCTTTTCATTTCATCAATTTTGGGTTAAAAAGTCATCACCACATGGGCCATCATATCGAATATCGCCACTTTTTGGTCCATGATGATCCCACATATACCCCATATTGTCATCATTTGTTTCTAAACATTCGGCCACGTTGTTCTTAGTTTTAGTAGGAGTGACTGATTGTGGCATGTATTTTATGGGTATAAAAGGTGATCAATATGGAAAAAATAAGAAAATCAAAAGTTAGCAACTTGATGTAAAAAATTGAATAAGTTATCTTATTTGAGAAAATTTGAAATTTCAATGTAGTAGCACTTAAATTTCTGTGGAAAAAATAAGAAGTAGGTGTATGTCCGACCACCCTAACCACAATAAAATGATAATATTGTTTTATATATAAGTAGAGGACTCATGTCTCGATGTGATGCATATTTTTTTGTATTTTTTCCAAGTAAATAATTAATTATGAATTTTTTATTACAGCTTTTAAAAAATATAAAAGCTCATATGTCTGACCACCTTAACTTGGTCAAAACTTGATGAAATTCAATTTTTGTTTTTTTAATCCTATAATATGCTAAGCATAGAATGTGATGCATGTTTTGGATTTAAAAAATGTGATACCGTTCAAAAGATATAGATGTTTTTCAGTCAGCCTATCAATTAGGACTTTGGTTGTAATTCAAAAAGAAAATGAATAATAATTACTTATTAAATTCAAAGTAAAGCATAATTTATATTGGTGGAAAGCCGAGAATCTCCTTTAAAAACCATTTTCATTTCATCAATTTTGGGTAAAAAAAATGTTGTCAGCCACATACCCATCATATTGCCACTTTTTGGCCCATCATGATCCTGCACATACCCTTATTATTGTTGTTTTTATTCAAGTATTCATGAAGGAAGAAACTAAGGATATAGATGTTTTGAGTTTATTTTTGAGTTTTAAGCACTTAGATTTTGTTTGATGGGAACCAAGCTAATGTCTATGCATTCACTAAGGATATGAGCTTGTAAGTTTTCTAGTTGTTCATATAGCTTTTCAATAACATCATGCACATTGATTGTATGGGGTGAAGTCATGGGAAGTGAAGTATGCAAACAATGAGCCATGGAGGGTTGATTCTCAACACTATCAAAAAGAGAGCTACAACACCCAAGATCCACGATGAGTGATACATTGTTGAATGACATGAGCCTCAAACTACGTCTTATATTAATATTTTGAATAGGACACCAAGTTGTAAAGCTCATGCAAGTCTTACAACCCTAGTGTGTGAACCCTAGAATGAAATGCATTTTTTTAGATTCTAAGAAATTCAAATTACTGATTACACAATGTAATAAGATGAAAATGAAATATTTGAATGCAATTTTGAATTTTAATAATGCACTAAAATGAAGCAATTTAAGCTATATGCAATGAATTTGATGAAACAGTAAATCAGGAAACTGAAACATGAATGTAACAACACCAAACAAAAGCTATAAATTGAGTTTTTAATGTCCAGAAAATTTAGATTAGTGGGTAATAGTTACTTATTTTCCAGTATGGACGAATGGGTCCTAGTTAGATTTTTTTTAGAGTTTTCTATGGATTTCAGAGTGAATTTTAATGCTTTTTTTAGTTGCCATAATGACTAACTTTCTTTTTGTATTTTTCAGATTTAGAGATGCAAAATAATGCAAGTCTAAACCCTAGATGAGATGCAAAATATCAATCCAAAACAAGTAATCCTAAATGAGATCTTAATTCAATGATAATGAATGAAAGATATAACCTAAGATGCAATGAGAGACTTCAAAAATTAGAAAATTGTAATGGTTAATATGTCGGGTTCACCATTAATGATTAGGTGGAAAATACCTAGGTAAACCCAAATGCATGAGCAAGAGGATAGACTACTAATTTTTACACTAAATCACTACAATGCTATCTATGATAGGATGTAAATAACAATGAGAAATGATACCTAAATATTATAGCAACTATGAGGGAAGTTTTTAGAGAATAAAAATTTGTGTACCTTGTCAAAAACTTATTGTTTTTAGGCTATAGAGGACTCATTCACGTTCAGTGGTGAATGGGTCCCTATTAGGGTTTTTGAAACATAGATAAGGGTTTTGTTGCTTGATTTTTGCACTCTCAAATTCTCTGTTATCAACTTCTGGAAGTATGTAGATAATTTTGCAGCTTCAAATCTTTGATTTTCACTTTAGATGACAACTTCTGCAACTTTGACAACTTTGACATTTTTTCTCCAAACCTGCTCCAATTGATCTTCAACCTATAAATCTGCATTTACACATTCAATGGAAAAAAAAATTCTTGTTTTTAGTGAATGGGGTTTTTCCTCAATCAAAACCCTTATAGGCAATTAAACCAAATGATGAAATAATGAAATGAAACATGAAACATGAAATGATACAATTGATGTCACCTTAGATGATGTCTTGCGAATTTTTTTTGTAAACTAACATGTACTAGCCATGAAGAATGTAGATCTAGATTCCTTGAATATGATGTGAACAAACCTTGCAAGTATATCTTCAATGCTACATCCACTTCTTAGCTCAAAAGCATGAATGAATGCATTAAACCCTTGTCATGATGAATTGATCTTGAATTGTTGCAATAGACTCTTGAAATCTAGCTTGAAATTCCATATGAATTCTCTTGCAATGCTCTTGGGAACTCCAATTTTCTATAATGCATGAGTTCTTTAAATTCTAGGTTGAAACTATGTGAATTAACCCCTTATTTATACTAAATTAGGATATTGACCCTAAAATTCAAGAAATCAAGGCCAACACCAGATCTAGAAGTAAACTTTATTAAATTCCCACAAGAATTAAATTTGAAAAGGGGGTCCTCATTAAGGGATGACCCATTCACCACCTAGGGCGAATAGTTCATGGCTCATTTTTTCAAGACCTAACCCTGGGGGATGGAAAGTACATTAAAAGCCCATTTAGAGTCAATTGATAAAGGGGGTCCTATTAAGGGAGGACCCATTCACCACCTAGTGAGAATGAGTCCTAGCATCATTTTCCAGGACCTAATTTTTTCCCAATTAAATGTTATATTATTTAAATTATGGGTGTTAGGATAGATCTTTGGGAAGTGACATAAATAGGGTTTGAATTTGAATTAAAGGGGTTAATTAACTCCAATTAACCACAATTAATTAAGGCTAGTCTAGATAAATGTGAAATTTCTTTACAACACTTTACAACACCTAAATAAGGTACAAATTTAAATATATTTTATTAAGAAGGGGCCCATTAAGCTTAATTAAGTAAATAAATCCTAGAAAGTGTGAAAGTGTGTTACAACACTTCACAACACCTTTGTAAAGGATCAATTAAAGTATGTTTTAATCAAATGAAGGTCTTAGAATGATGTGAATGTGTACAACACATTGCAACACTACTCCAAGACACCATTAATTCAGTCTTAATGTCAATTATCAAACCGAGGGAAAAAGGCTAATTTTTCTGTTACTACAGAAAGAAAAAGAAAAATCATTTAAAAAAACAAATGTAAAGAAATGATAGTTGAATTTTAGAGTACTAAAGAAGTGTCATAACAAATTATAGCATTGAAAACATTTCCTGCTACAATAAATCTATCCTTACAAAAGATATATACAACCAAAAATCCTACATCTGAGAGAATCTCAATGATCGATGTTTCTTACCTTCATTGAGCTTGAATAGAGTGTCTCATTATTTGTATGTTTGAGTATAGCTTATAAGAATATAGCTCTTCATTTTTATTATTTATAAAAAAAATTTAAGCAAACGGCGAGAGCATATATATATATATATTAATATAGAAATATAGAAATAAGAAGTTACAAAATATCAGCTTTGAGGATCTTGTCAGACAAAAGGTGCAATATATCAACTCCAAGAGAGGCTCTTGATAGCCATATATTATAAAATGATAATTTTCAATTATCAAAATTTTACCCCATTTTCCTATTAATCTAAAATTTTCCCTTACATATTGAATTTTCACTATGAATACCCCTACAAAACCATAGACTTAGCACACAAAATTTACTTAACAAACCCTTGCATACTACTATACCCATAAATAACTTTGATCATGTACACCTTATTCCTCCATACCATCAAATATTATTTCATTTTCTCCCTACTGCTCCTGGAACACTTTGACATTATCTAGCACTAGAGGCCAAGCATTCAAATTAGGGATAGTACCTCCATTCCATAGCTAAAGATAGGACCTAGCATTGTTATGATTAAACCTTAGCTAGAACTCTTTCTTGACTAGAGTAGGGCGAGCATTACCAACAACTGGAATAGGAGAAGCAACCACCGATTCATGATGTTCATGTGAGATGAGAGCAAAAATAGCATTCACCTTTCTCTTAATCAAGTCCGCCATATCTTCCCCTACTACCCCAATATGTTTGTCTAATGATTGTTGCATATACCTAAAAATTTTCATTTCTAGAGTGTTCTTCATTGCATCCAACATAGAAATATATACATTACTATTCAACAAGAAATATATACATGATTTATAAGCAGAGCTACATTATTTATAATTGTGTATCAACATGTATTGTATTAAACTATGCCTTGTTTCCCAATAAATCCTATTACTGAAGAAGCCTATACCAAAATCTTAACAAAATATCTCCATATTATTATTGCAATAAATCATAGAAGACAGGGATCTTAATAGGGGAATTGTTTCTCACTCTATAATTATTATAAGCTTATAAAAGGAAGATCACAATATTCTTCTTACCAATCATAGACCCACAAATTTGCATAGACCTATACATTAATGATCATAGTATTAATGATGTTGGTATCACAAGGGTATGTGCAAGATCATGATGGGCCAAAAAGTGGCAATATGATGGGTATTTGTAGGGTATGTGGCTGACGACTTTTTTTTACCCAAAATTGATGAAATGAAAAGGGTTTTTAAAGGAGATTCTCATCTTTCCACCAATATAAATTATGCTTTACTTTGAATTTAATAAATAATTATTATTCATTTTCTATTTGAATTACGACTAAAGTCCTGATTGATAGGCTGATTGAAAACATCTATAGATTTCAAATGGTATCACATTTTTGGAATCCAAAACATGCACCACATTCTATGTTTCACATACTATAGGATTAAAAAAAGAAAAAATGAATTTCATGAAATTTTAACCAAGTTAAGGTGGTCAGACATATGACTTTTTTATGTTTCTTAAAAGTTGTAATAAAAAAATCATAATTAATTATGTAATTGGAAACAAATTATAAAAAAATATGCATCACATCCAGACGTGAGTTCTCTACTTATGTCTAAAATCTTATAAAAAAATATTATCATTAATTTGTGGTTAGGGTGGTCAGACATACACCTACTTCTTATTTTTTCCCTGAAATTCAAGTACTACTGCATTGAAATTTCAAATTTTCACCAAATAGATTTGTTTTTTGAAAAAATAAACCTAGTAGTTTAGAAACTACATTCAATTTTCTATAGATTCTATTCTTACATATTTTTGAAATAATATAGATAACTTATTAAAATTTTTACGTGAAGTTTCCTAACTTTGATTTTTCTGAATTTTTTGCCACTTAAGGGCCTGTTTTTTCCATGATGATCCTGCACATACCAACAACCCTTTGTTCACATGTTCATAGTCCTATAATATTTTATGCACATAACATAGGTGTGACAATAACCTTTCGCATGTAACCATCTAACTTTACTTGTAGTGCATGCTTCTAATATAGAGGCATAACACCTATTTGTTGCATGTATTCACAATCTTATCTTACTTGTAACACAAGCCTCTAAAATAGTTTTAAATAGTTTTCTATTACATGTACTCATAGTCATACGATACTTGTAGCATGTGTCTTTAACATGTGTAACAAATGGGTATGTGTAGGATCATGATGGGCCAAAAAGTGGTGATATGATGGGTATTTGCAGGGTATGTGGCTGATGACCTTTTCTTTACCCAAAATTAATGACATGAAAAGGGTTTTTAAATGATATTATCAGCTTTCCACCAGTACAAATTATTCTTTACTTTGAATTTAATAAATAATTATTATTCATTTTCTTTTGAATTACGACTAAAGTCCTGATTGATAGGCTGATTGAAAAACATCTATAGCTTTCAAATAGTATCGCATTTTTTGAATCCAAAACGTGTGTCACATTCTATGCTTCATATACTATAGGATTAAAAAAAATGAATTTCATGAAGTTTTGACCAAGTTAAGGTGGTTGGACTACATGAGTTTTTATATTTTTAAATATTGTAATAAAAAATCATGATTAATTATTTACTTGGAAATAAATTACAAAAAAATATGCATCACATTGAGACATGAGTCCTCTACTTATATCTAAAATCTCTAAAAAAATATTATCATTTTATTGTGGTTAGGGTGGTCAGATAGACACCTACTTTATTTTTTCCCTAAAATTTAAGTATTGCATTGAAATTTAAATTTTGACCAAATAGATTTTTTATTTTTTAAAACATAAACCTAGTAGTTTAGAAACTACATTCAATTTGCTACAGATTCTATTCTTACATATTTTTGAAATAATATAGATAATTCTATTCAATTTTTACGCCAAGTTTCCTAACTCTGATTTTTTTAATTTTTTGCCACTTAAGGGCCTGTTTTTTCCATGATGATCCTGCACATACCCAAATCTCTAATACATGTATTCATTGTCATTATTTGCAAGAGAAAAAATAACAATAAATACATGACCAACAGATTCCTCACCACCTTTGGTTCCGATGTTATGACCAGTTAGATTAGTCGCCTCATTAAAACTTACCAGATAAGCAAGCTTATGGTGAACATGGCCACCACTCATTTATATTAAGCTTTTAATTATGGGCAATCCTCTGGGCCTTTAAATCCTCCTATTATTCTTTTTGGGTTGGCCCACACACATTTCCCAGGACTTCACCAAGAGACGATTACTCCAATAAGCACAACAACAACCAATATCTTAATGTATTACTTCCATGTACAAATATCCTCATTATTTACTTGATTAATGTCTAAGAAACTTACTATACTCTAGATTCTAGCACCCTAGAACAACTGAAGGAACTAAGTTCAAGGTGAAGAGCAATTGAAGAAACTATCAATGACAGTAGTTCTATCATAGAACACAATGTTGCACCTGACCATCTGTAATGCCCCTCCATTTTGAATGTTTTGGCTCGACAAGTGTTTGCTTTGTGATGATTGTGTTTGATTATGCGTTGAATTTGGAACTTGGTTACTTTTGATTGCAATGGTTAAACGATGTGAAAGTTATATTTGGATGTGATGTGATTTTATTCTGATGCTATCTTTATGACATGTTTTGGATTAACTTAGAAGATATTTGATTAAATGATGTTTTATGTTGTTGATCATATCATTGATGTTAGATGCGTCAGTTAGTGATATTGTATTGGTGAAGGGGACGGGATTGTATCACTCACTTGCGAGTGCCCTACAATTCCTAGATTTCCTCTTCACGGTGTGTTTGATCATATTATATAAATATATTGCTCGTTCGACATGCTCTTTGTTGCAGGTTGGTAGGTACATGACATCGACTCCACCTGGTTCACAAGTTTGAGCGTGTCCATTGACCAATGGTAATCGATTGGGAGATAGTAGCTAGGTTTTCTGTGCCAAGTCGTCACCCTAGTCATAGTGTGTCGTCGGGTTGTTGTCGGGTTAGTGTTTTGATTTCACCCTTTTCACCTTGAGTGTTTATTTAATTTCAATTATAAAGGTTATTAAATGTTAGGAGTAATTTAATTGATGATTAAATGTATTTAGTTGCAATGTTGAAATACTAATTATTTTATTGATTTGTTTGATTTAATTAATAAAATAATTTTTGGTTTATTGATTGATTTGATTAATTAATAAAACTAGATTTAGTTTATTAATTAATTAGATTAACGGTGATATATTAATTAAAATAGTTGTTTGGGCATTATTACATATTAAAATTTAATTAAAATAAAAGAAGAAATCATGTTTGGATAGTTAGAGTTAAATTAAAATAAATAAATAAATAAATGATGCTGTGTTTTAATTTCACTTTTGAAAATGGTTGATAAAGTAAATTCTTTGCAAATTTGTATTCTTCTGTTTTAATGAATTGTTGAAAAAATGCATGAAGTTTGAATTAGAAATTAGAAATTAGTTTTAAATTTGAAAATGAGAATATCTTCCTAATGTTTTTAAAATATATTTGGTGAGTGGGATTTCTAGGGTTTGGCCAAACTTTGGGGAAACTCTATTATAGCATTTTATTTTCATTTTTGGTGGGGGATGGGTTTTTGAACTTGGATGGAGAGTTTGTTGGTGGCCTTGCTTGGATTTGGGAAGGAGATTGAAACTTTTGCTGGAGTTGGATTCAAAGGAGGGATTGAAAAACACCATTGTAGAAGGCTTCAAGCTTTGGAGGAAAAATCGGGTTCCTCTTTGTTCTTGCTTTGTTTCTTTTTGAAAATAGATTAAATCCTCATCATGCTATTTAGAAATCTTGAATTGTTGTTTGAATCCAATGAAACCCATGAGAAATTGTCTTGGAAAACTTGCATTTTGTGGTGGGATTTTGAAATGAAAACCAAAACTAGAATCAAACAATGGAGAAATGAAATAAAAACCAAAAGAGATTTGTTGTCAAAACTGAAATCTAAACCCTATGGTTGTGTTGAAAAATTCATTGTTTTGGTTGCAAGATTTTGTTGGCCATTTGCACAATAAGACCCACAAGTTTATTTAAAAATGTACTAGGGTTTCCATTTATTTAATTTCTAGAAAATACCCCTAGTTTTTTTGTGAAGTTCTCTTTGGATATTTTGTGGGGGGTTATTTTTGTATTTGAAATGCAAATAAAATAAATTTTATTTTGTTGTGGCTATGGTGGGGAGGTAGGGGAGCCACCCCCACCGCCACCGCCGCCGCTGCTGCTGCGTGGGGAGGCAACTGTGTGCAACACACACAAGCCACCGCCCTGTGGGGAGGCGACTGTGTGCGTGGCACACAAGCCGTGCCCGCCAAAGGGGAGGCAGACTATGTGCTTGGCACACTGGCCGCCGCCCATGCAGGTGGCGTCCTATGTGCTTAGCACACAGGCTGCCACCGGTGGCCGGCCCTATGTGCCCTACCTAGGGTTCGACCATGGCTTTTGAATTTCACCCTTTTTCTTTGGTTAATTTATGTTATTATATATATATAATATATAATATATATATATTATATATATAATATAAATATATATGTTATATATATAATATAAATATATATGTTATATATAAATATATATATAATATTTAGTTAATATTTATTTTTAAAATAATAATTTATTTATATATATATGTATATTTTATGTACATATATCATATGCGTTTAATATGTATATGTATATATATAATGTACATATATATATATTTTAAAATAAATTATTTAATATGATTAAACAGGTTTTATATCAATGTGAATTTTAAATAATTATATCATGGTGGATACATTAGAAATATACTTTTAGGTATAAATATTTAATGTAGATGGCAGTGGGCATAGATGAGTTTTAATTGATTAATTTAGTTGAATAATAAGGTATTAAATTTTAAATTAATTGGATTATAATGATAATGTTTAGTTAATTAAGACATTTAAATGATGATTAATTATTTCAAATCGGAATTGTGTTAAAATGATTATTGCACTATTTTAATTGAAATGGTATTGAATTATTAATAAATAATGTTATTTTAAAAGATTATTTTAATCCTTATCCTGGATGAAACAAATAGGATTAAAATATTAAATTTAATTTCTTAATGGTGCCTAGTGAACATTAGATAATTTAACAATTATTGAATAAAGTTGATTTGATAATCAAATATCTTTATTTAGAAATTTCATTTTTGATGATTATGGATAATCAGGAAATATTAGAATATAAAAATAATGTTTTAGAAGCATAAGTTTAAATGATGTTTTAATATTTAAACTAGGAACTTTGAAATGATCATCCCATTTGTATAAGCGGAAATGAAACTGATGAATAATCAAACATTTTTATTTAAAATATTGAATTTGATTAGTTGTAGATTAAGCATGTAGAATTAAATTATTGGTTTAAATTCTTTAATGTTGGCAACGCGATTTAAATATTTAAATATATACTATTAAGTATATTTGTTTTGGTATATAATTGTATTCAAGTAGAGATAAGATTTAGTTGATTTATTTAATGCTAAGTTGAAATAAAGACTGATTTATTTAATCTAAATGTTTATTTATTAAAATGTTTTAATTATAGAATACGATTGTGAAACTTAGAGATAATGATTGGTTTAAATTTTAATCAAATGACTTCATTTATTAAGTGTTTTTGATTTTTGATTATAATTGTGAAATTTGGAGTTAATGAATGATTTATTTTAGTCAAACGACTTTAATCATTAAAATGCCTTGATTATGAATTTAATTGTGAACCTTAGAGTAAAATGATTGGTTTTTAAATATTTCCATGTCCTGAAATGAAATTGGTGTATTGATTGGATAATTGCAAGAAAAGAAAACTATGAAATTGACTGGATTTAGGAAATCTGAACATTAGTTTATTTAACTGTCTGAAATTCTTGTAGTGTTATAATGTCCATCCTCGATGTTGTGGAATTAGAGTAAATGATTTGGAAGTCTTCCAGATAGAGGTTCAGTTGTTGGTATGGGTGGTCGTCATGTTAGTCGTCTTTTGTTTTGCCATGGAAAGTGCATATAGTTACACCATGTGGTTTCACCCAGTTTTCACGAACGGGGATGATTTATGCCTCCTTGGGAATAGGAGAGGGTTATGTGATTTGTACCTCCCTTGGAAGGAGTGGAGTTTGTATTATGTGTTTCCTCCAGTGTTTGGAGAGGGTTTTGACCTTGTTGCCTCCAGTGTTGGAGAGGGTCTTGATCTTGTTGCCTCTAGTGTTGGAGTGAGTTTCTTGATTTGTTACCTCCTTGGATTGGAGAGGTCGTATTATCTAGTTACCTACTATGGTTTTCACCGTGTGTGTTGCCTTAGAAGAGTGGCTTGCAATGGGGGCCGACACATAAAATGGTGTCAGGGATAACCCTTTGCAAGTTGGTTAATTCAGTGATAACTAAATAAACTTTTAGAAGTTTAGGTTGCATCAAACATTAAACAAGATTAATTATGCCTCGCTCATGGACCCAAGGGCTTGTCTAGACTTGGGATGAGACGAGAAGGCCTGGAATGGCAAGATCATCTATCTTGTCTTCATAAGAGGTATTTGATTCCACATGAGTAAGCATGGGTGCTAGGATTTTGGTAGAGGCCACCAGGATAACCCATGGTGGGGGCCGGAGCCTAGGAAGATTCCTAGAGGATATCCCTTGATGAGCTATGCGATGACACTCTTCCTAAGTCAACAGTTTATACTTTGTCTTTGTGACACTCTTGATCTATCATATGTCTGGAAGCAATGTGACCTATATCAGTGATGTGTGAGTTGTACTAGAGTTGTTGGTTTGACCATTCAGTTCATGTGATGTGGTACTTGTATTTATTTCGTATCAGTTTTGTGTAGCCTGTGTCTAGTGGTTGATGGTCTTGTGTAGGAATTTCTTGTTACTATGTCCTAGCACAGAGGGAGTGGAACCTTTGGGATTCCATGCGGTTGGGTGGCACGTGCTTCTTAAATCTGTTGGTTCTTCTTGTTCGTGTGGTCGTGATTTCCAGTTTGGTGAGCTCGTGGGAATCAGTTTCTTCTCATGCCTCATCCTTTCAGTACTTATTGTATTTTATTACCCCTCATTTGTTATCGAGGTGGAATTTGTAATATGTAATCATACTAGTTGGATTTACCTCATTCAGGGAATGAGTGTTGTAATCATGTTGTAAGTTATATTATTGGAATCAAGTGGTATCTCATACTCTTGGATGTAAATTATTATGAATGGAATGTATGTGAACTTTAATTGTTAAGTAATTATATGGTATGGTTTTAATTCATGTTCTGTGTTTGGTTTAAGTAACATAGTCTCATAACCTTATGGGATTGGTTCGAAATGGTTAGTGAACTTGTATGTTAATTGTTCCTATTAAAAAAAAATTAGTTCGTTTGTGTAGTAAATTGCAACTTCCCCTAGGGTTGCATGGCGGGGCATTACACCATCACCCAAGACCATGTCAGGACATTAAACATAAATGCTACTCTCCAGCATCTCTCTATCTTAGAAATTTATTGATTCACGTACAAAAAAACATGGATTGCATATTATTGAAATTATTATTATTTACACTTAATATAAAGGTTAGTGCAGGAAATATATTTTTAGTTACATTTGTTTAAAAAATCTATAGTTTCCTTAACATTGCGCTTCTTGTAAAATGGAAGAAAAAATACACATAAAGATTGCATTTGTAGTTGTATTACCTTTGTTATTGTTGCTACTCAAGTCTGCTTATCACTATAGTTCTCTTGGAATTGAATAGAAAAGATGTCATAGCACAATTTGAGTGGGATTCGTAAAAAAAAAGGTAGAGAGTTAAGTGATGAAAGAGAGGCAGTGAAGTATTTTTTAGATACCTTGCTAGAGCTGAGAGATCATAAAGAGAGTGGTCTATCTTTGATGAAAATTAGGACAATATATAATTTTATTTCCATAAGAGGCATACGTTGTCATCAAGATGCTTTGAAATGGTTCACATGTAGAGTAGTGGAACCATTTTCCATTACTTTTCCATTACTTTGCAGTTACTTTTAGTTCCTCATTCCCTCTCACTACCATCCTATGAATATCAAATGGTTGACAATGACTTGCACATCAATTTTTGTGTTAAGAGTTTTTGTTGACGAAGGTTCTTTCCTTTGTCGTGACTATGGAATGCCTCTTGGTGTAATTAAAATATTAAAAAAAAAATCCTTAATTAATTCAAATAATTTATCTTTTCAAGTCTACCCTCAATCGAATAGATTTAATTAAATATAATAACAAATTTTACTTGGTTATAAGTTCCTTTCCACATTTAAATTTAAATCCCATTCTAATCCATAGTTATAAATTGAATATTTATATAAATTACCTTCCATGATTTTTTTTTAACTAAAGCATTATTTTAATGGTTGAATACAACATAACGGGCCACTAACTCTTGTCCAATTATTACTTAATATTTAGGATAAATCCCTTAGACAATCACCATCATTATCTATCTTCAAAATTATTTTATTTAAGGTCCACTTGATTTGGAATTTAAAATGCCCAAAATATAATATTATATAATTTCATAATTAAATTTAAGTTATTTGAAAAAATATATTTTTTAAATCCTTTAGATGCATTAAATTAAATTTTGAAAAATAGACCCTCCTTATTTAATTGAAAACCAAATTTAAAATTGATGTTTTCAAATTTCAACTTGTAAGAAAATAAAAATAAAAATTATATTTATTTTAGTTTCAAAAGTGACTTTAAGTTGTTACTTAATAAAGAGGTCCTAGTCTCATGGACCCCACCATAGATTTAAACTTTATTAAATTAGACTAAACTAAGTTTAATCTAAATATAAAGTAAAAAGGTTGAGCATTCAATCTAATCCATTAATGAGATTAAATCTCCACCATTGGATCTTAGGGCTACAAGAGGAAGCCCTAATCCATAAGGATGGCTTATTAAAAAAATATCTTAATTTCTTACCCTTTCTTTTTATTTTGGTTGTAGGTTTGAAGGAATATTGGAGAGAAGTCATTTGTCTTTCAAATTTTCATAGCTCTTACTCCCTTCCTTATTCTTTCGTTATATTCTTATTATTTTAGCATCTCAATTTCCTCTATTCAAATTTGTTTGCTTTCTTCTTTTCTCTTCTTTGCAAATTATAAGGGTTTGTGATTTGCAACTTAATATCTATGGAAATTTACTTGGAGATTTACATACGATGTTTATTTTATTTCATTTTAAAATGTTGATAAACCCTTCTTTTTGTTTCCACAAAAATGAAGCCTATGTTTGTATTTATAAAACTTGCGTTATTATTATTTTTTTTGGTGAAAGTGGCAAGCCACTATTATATATTATATATATTTAAATAAGGTAATACAAAAATGAAGCCTATGTTTGTATTGCAAAAACCTACGATATTTATTTTTCTTAGTTTCATGTTGTTTTGAAGGTATGAAAAATGTGAGTTCATAATCTATCAAAGGTTTTTTGTTTAAAATTATATGGCATATAAATACATAATTTTTTTTTGTTAAAAAAAAAAAATGTGGAGGGGGGAGCTTTGTGCCTCCCTTGGGAGGTTGTTGGCCCCCAAGGAGTCTAGAAATATCCTTGCAAGTCGTAGCTTGTAAGAGGATGCAACCCCTTAGGGTCAAGGCCCCCATGGTTGTGCTACCCTGTGCAAGGTTTCAACCTTACACAAGGCTGCAACTGTGCCCTTTTTTTTTGAATTTTTAAATATTTAAAATTTTAAGGATTTTCAAATTTTAATATAATATTTTATTATTTAAAATAGTAAATGTATAAAATTTAATAATAATGAAATATACAATATTTTATATTTTATAAAATTTATAAAATATATTTATTATCCTTTTACATAACATTTACTATATTTTATATTTTTAAATTTGAATATATATATTATAGTATATATATCACTACATATATAGAATTAAGAAAATGGGTATTTGATTTTTTTATATTGGGTGCATATAAAATGAATATGTTTTCAATAAGGTATAATTTCATTCCCTAAAATATATATCTTCTATATGTGACATTTTTTAAAATGAAACACTTAGTATGTATCTACTTCTTTAAATACATCTTTATGAATTTGCATTTTGAGTAAAATTTATTTTGACATCCAATTTGCACATATTATTGGATTTTTCCATTTGGTTTTAAAGTAAAAGTTTTTAAGAGCTTGAAAGAGGTATATCCACATATTCCCTATATAAATTATATTTCATTTATTTTCATTGTCATTGTTATTTTGGTAGAGCAAAACCCATATCTCTTAAACATTAAAAACACCCATATAATCAAATCAACCATTCTTTTTGTACTACATATGTAAATAGCTATTTTACTTAAATACAACTTTAAATAACATATTTATCCACTTAAATGAAAATATATTTCTTTATACCAAACATAGAAGGTTACAAACACTTTACCCCAACTTATAAGGCTACAAGAGATACTTTTCTCATAAAAGACTTATGTAGTGATTAACTCCCAAAATTTCTCCAAGGAAAAATCTAAGAGATATAAGTAGAAAAGATACCAGTAATAAGAACATGATCTATCCCATTTTTTCTCATTGCAAGAAGATGATTAACTTTCAATATTACAAATAATGTGTAGAAATATAATCAATAACATGCCAAGAAATATGAGCTTTGTTTGTTACAAATAATATTGAGAAAACTAATAACTTATGTGCTCATGAAATAAACCTTGCTCTCCACACAACCATAATTACATCATGAAGCCTCATGGACTCTAGCCATAACCTCAAGAAAGAAGAAGAAAACTACCAAAAGATATTTGTATGAAAACTACAATTAAATTTTATATCAACATTTAAAAACACATCCATTTTCAAAGAACCATCCAAACTCAAGAAACCTTCATATCACTCATTTCATCAGCTACAAGCAATTAGAGGAAGGAGGACTTATCTTTCTAGATGATAGTATAGATGTAGCCTCCTTCTCCAAGCTACTCTTTTTTTATTTCATCACTCTTCCTTTCACCCATATCCATCAGAATTTTCTTCTTTATCCAAAATCACAAGTATAAAAAATAAAACCAAATGGAAAAATGAAATCATCAAAAAACCTCCTTAAAAATTGACTAAGTCCTCTCTAAGAAAAAGAGAGAGAACCCCCTTTCGCAATAACTCAAGAGCATTTAAATAATCCAAGACTCCACACCCTTGGATGAGATGGTGACATTTGTTATCATCTCATCCAATCTCAATTTCCTCACCATATTCCCAAATTTCCCAAAAATTCCTCTCCTTCATTAAAGAGGCATGGTGCACATGCACATTCTTTTTTCCCAAGTCCTTTCTAATAAATAAGAGGGAAGACAAAATGGAGATTGGGATTGGTCAAATCTATCATATCATCCCAAAATTTATTACCTCTCTTACAAGAAATTTAATAGAGGTAATTAATAAGGTATGGGAAAAGGTATGGCCAAAAACAATCCCTCAACTTATAGGTACTATACCTAGGGACTTAAAAATGCAATAAATAACCAATTTATTACCTTTTTGACCCTCACAAAAAAACATTTTCAATTGCATCCGAAATTTACCTTTTTACACACCATTTGCAACTTAATTGAAATGACTCTACAACTAATTTAAGAACAAACACAACTCACACATAAATACCAATTATATATTAACCATGGACTTTATATCTCAAAACATTTCATAGATTATAAGGTCCTATCTAAAAAATAAAAACAACTAAATCATTACCACAATACTCACTTGAGCCTTGATGGTAACCCCACATCGACTCACTTTTTATTACATGTGGTCACATTTGAGAATTTTAACCAAGTGATGATTTGAAAAAGGTTTGAATTGTTTCTCCCTTCTTCCTATTGAGATACATCTCTTATACAATTTCTTAACACATGGTCCAAAATTCCTAAAAGTTACTTGCTCTTATTCTCAATAAGATTCAGTATAATAGGTTAGTGTACATAAATATATATCTATATGTATACTCTTTTACTTATTCAATGCAAAATAAGAGTTTGAATATATCTCTAAAAATAATGAAATCCTACACTTAATTACTCAATTGCACTTTTTCTTGGATTCTTAAATAACCATTTATTACCAAATATTATTGTGAACACAAAACTTGCAACAAGCTAACATAAGATCAACAAACACTTGTTAAAAATTTTAGAAAGCCAAATCTAGTATTCCCTATGAAATTCTTAACTAAAACAAGAAGAAAACATGAAAATGAGCATATACCACACAAATATAGCATGTAATCTAAATTAAACTAGCTAAACCTTCATCCCATAGGGGGAGTGGTGCTCCCTTGATGCGGAAAGAATATCTTTCCCAATCCATTGTGATAAGCTTTGAAGATGTTTATGATTCAAGGTGTTAAATTGACTCCAAATGATGAAAATGGTGATTTCTATGAAGTGAAAATGGCTATAATAAGAATGCATGAAGTTGTGGATGATCCACATTGTGAAGAGAATGCTTCTATTTATAGAATTCGAGGGTTGAGGAATGAGATAAATTGGTGAATATGGGATAAAATAGGAGCCAATGAGAATGTGACACTTTTCACAATTCTATTAGGGGAAGGTGGAGCACATTTTGGGAAATGTGTAGAGTAAAGCGGGGTGTAAGAGGAATAAATGAGAATGGTTGAGGATTTGAAAGGTTGTAAGAAGAATTTATTGAATATGGTTGGAGATGTGAGAGGATGTAAGAGGATTTATTGAATATGTAAGAGAACTTATTGAGGATGTGATAGGTTTTTGAAACCTTTGGAGGTAAACTGAATGGGTAGGTGGTTGGGAGGAATATTCCTTGGAATATGCCTTTGTGAGGATAAATAGAGTAATTAGTTAATTAAAAGAAATGAATTTCATGTGCAACCTAGTTAATTGACCATGGGTTGATTTAACTCTTGAGGAGTTAAAAGCTAGAGGATTTATTAATGATGATTAGAAAATCATTTAAGATTAATCAATTCATAATTAATTAATTGGAATGGATTAGGAGATTGTGATATTTAATTTGATTGATTTAATCAAACGAGAGGATTTAGGGGGATTTAATTACTTGATTTAATTAAATATGATGAATATTAGTTAGAAGAAAGGGTGAATTAATCCAATTAAATTAATTATTTGATTAATAGATAAATTTGTTGAACTTAACTAAATAATACTGATTATTTAATTAATTGGTTAGTTTGAGGTGATTTAGGTATAAATGGTGTTAGTTAATCAGAATCAGATACATAGTATCAATCAAGAATTTTTAAGTGTCTACATTTTTCCCCTCTTTGAAGTGAGGTACTTGTTGCGATGGTTCAAAGAATAACACTGTCGATATCAAAATTCAAAAAAATTCTAATTTTTCTAGATTCCCCACTATTGCCCCAATGGAAGAAATTACACTACTACACTTCCCCCTTGTGAGATCGGGTGGAAATTTCAATTTTTGGGTCGAGCTCGAGATAATGATTTAAGATCAGTTCAACTAAAAGAGCACTAGAACACTTAGATTTTTGATGTAGAAAATTTTGATGATGTATAGATAGTCATTGACCATGGGTAGCCTCACATATATTTTGATATAACACAGATTCGATATTGGATAGAACTATTAGTAAAGATAGAAGCATAAGACTGATGAATAAAAGAATGAGATGAATTAACCATTGATTTCAAGATTGATTCAGAAGTCCAACAAGTCTATGAGTCATAAAACTTTATTGGACATGGTGATGAGTGATGATGAGTTTCTTATTGAGGGATTGAGACACGAATGAAACAAATTTCCTTATGTTTGATAAAACAAATAGATATGATGCATCAAGGTATGGACAACTAGGATGGAATTGTATCTAGTGCAATGGACTTTGACTCAATAAATAGATAGGAGTATCCTTGTTCACACCTGACATACAAAAACCTTGCTAGGATGGTCTTCAGAAGTTTCAAATATCTCATACCAAAACACAAAAAGGTATAACCTATCAATGTAATAGTCAACAAGCTACCCAAATCACCTTCCATACATACCTAACAAAGCAAGTATTCGTAGAGGTTATATTAGAACAACATCCAATAAGCACAAAAAATGAAAGATAATGGTCAATGCCCCATTCCTTTTACTCTAAATCATTTTGATAGACATCATCGAGAGGTCATTAGAATGAGCGTAATAAGATAAATCAAAGAAAAGACCAAGTGAACAAACAAGCCAATGTTCTTCATACCTCTAGCCAAGGGGATGTTTTTGCTTGGGATAAGTATCCAAAGTGATTGCAAAAGATAATACCCATTGTAGGAAGCATGCATCCTAGGACATGTTAGTGGATGGTGGAAAGTTGATATGTTGTTTGAAAAGGCCGTTGATATAAGCTTGATTGACATGTTTTCTAAAAAGATCAAGAGTTTGATTTTGCGAACTTAAAAGTTTATTGTTTCAATTTTGATTTTAGATTTGATGTTTTCTTTTACTAATTGTTTTTCTTCTTTGTAATTTTTTTGCTAAATGATGAAGGTGATGATTGATTTATTATGGATGATTGATTATTGTGGGTGAAGAGAAATGAGACGGATGGGTTTTTTCAAATATTTGGATATTTTTAAAATGTTATGAGGCTATTTATTAGATTTTTGAGTTATTTAAATGTTTTTGAGTTTTTGTGTCTCAGGGGCTCATCAATGACGGCCTTTCCTATGTTTAAGCTCAAAGACGACATAGTTCAGATACCATGCTTTTGACATTTTTCTGACATTTTGACTCTCTTTTTTTAGATTTTAATATGTTTTGGATATTTTTGAATTTTTTACATGACTTTGACGGTTTGGATATGGATATGTGTGATGATATCAATGATCTATTTTGGGAATTTTTTGAAAACCAAGCTAAGGTTGATTGATCCGATTGATGGATTAATGATGATAAAATTGTTGAGGGTACACAACAGTGCAAGGATAGTGTTAAGCAACATGAGGATTGGGAAGAATATATCCCAAAATGATGATGTATTGATTGGATTTAATTAATGGATTCGTGATGATAACATTATTGAGGATACAAAAAAATGCAAGGATAGTGTTAAGCAACACAAGGGTTGGGAAGGATATCCCAAGATTATGATGGATTGATTGGATTGGATTGATCAAGATTTTGAAGCTCGGTTTGGAACAAATTTTGTTTGGATGATTTGATGTGATGTTGAAGTACAAATTAGATGGAACTGATACTGATTGTTTGGATTGATGTTCAATAAAATATAAAGCTTGATAGGGAACATATTCTCATCAAAATATGCCATGGGCTAGTGATTTGGATTTTTTACTTACAAGTGTTTTGACCAATTTGATTTCATGTTTGTCAATTTTCATATCACCACATAAGTTGGAAGATATAGATCTAGATTTATTCCTGAAGCAAGATGTAAATATCTACCTCCAATGTCTAGCAATGTATGGAATTCCATGGGTTGATGGTTGGATAGGTGTATGGATGGATGGATATGGATTATCTTGTGATCAAATAAGGTGTTCAAACAGAGGATGATCATTTGGATAGTGCTTCATGGCTTAGGTAATGTTGGGTTAGATAGGATCAATGATAATAACCATGTTAATATTTTTACCATAAGCAAGTGTAAAGTGTGCCCCAAACTTTGTCAAGATCAAGATAATTTGGACTATGGATGTAGATAGATGCAAATGGGTTTGATAAATGGTTTATGGATGAATGGATTTGTTATGTATACGATTGGTGGAATACTAGATTTATTATGGATGAGATAAGAATATTTCACCTGAACTAGCACATTTAGATGCTTGATTCTACACATGACACCTATTTTCCATATTTTCATCATGGTACATGTCCAAAGCACCACTGTAGTGGTTTTCACTGGAGGACAATTTTTATCTTTACTATTTTCATGATTTTTTTAAAAAAAATTATGAAATATTTTAAGTTCATGTTGAACCATCTGGTGGTACTGATGTAGATCCTTCTATAATAATTTTTCATCGATATCCTACTTGAATAACTTTCTTTGCTAAGATATGTGCACTTGAATACAACTTTTGAGATTCCTAATCTACATTGTTGATGCCGAAGTTAACCCTATCTTTATGCGCACATCGCAATAGAGTGCCTTCTAAATCCTTATGATGAAGGGTTGCTATACTACTTGATATAATTTGTATGTCACTTGGGAAGCTTGATTTTTCCTTTGTGGACATCTTTGATGGGTACTTTTCCCTTTTTATTTTTCCCCATAGTTTCTTTGACTAATGGAGTTTGATAGGGATGATCTATCTTTGTATGTTTTTTGTATCCATGTGTATTTGATTTGTCCTTTATGCTTCCCAACTTATTTTTCTTTGATAACTTTCTTTGTGCTTTGATTCAAATCTTTCTTTTGATGTTGGTCCCAATTCATGGATGGGGTGATGGGTGGATGAAGATTTGTGGCATAGCTGGTTGTAGTATTGGCATTGATTTCATCATAAGGATTCTTTGTGCTCCCTATGTTGATTTTTTCTTGAGACATAGTTTCCCCCAATATGGTGGTAGTAGCACCTTTTTTCTTTGATTCTGTTTGTTTCAAGGTGTCATGTTTAGCAAGCATCCTTTAATAAATGACCACTACATATGATGTTATTTCAATTTTTTGTTCTGCTGACTCTGGAATATCTTGTTTGGTCTGACCTATTTCCTTGAGTGGATAATGTTGGATATATTCATATATGATATCCTCAATCTGAATTTGGGATATATCTGATCCTGATGTTGAAAAATTGACCTGATTGAAGGAATCAATAACCTCCTATTCTTGTGTAATAATGTCAAGAGTAAAGGATTCTTGTTCTAAATGAATATCATCTATGTGTCTATCCAAAGAAAGCATCTCATGGGTAGATGGAGTAATATGTGTTATATGGCTATGATCGTCATTTGTGAAATCTTGTATAGATTGGAGAGTTTCCATTAGATCATTCTAGCATCTTGGAGATATATATTCTTGATCTTTATTAATTTTGGAATTGCTTTTGACATGCTTTGGATCATGTTCTTGGCATGGGTCAATTTAAAAGGATGGATTGCTTACAAAGAGCTTGTGCATATATTCATTAGGCATAGAAAGTGGCTTAAAATCCTCTTGATCTTTAAGTGGACTTGGATCAAGTGTTGAGTTGAGGATTCCTTCAATATCTGCAACCATGACATCCAAGGATATCAATATGTCAAGATTAGAAAGGACCATTGCTAGACTTTGGTGAAAGATGATGATCATGCTTTGGAATAAATTCTTGATATATGTCCTCTAACTCATTGGATTATGTAGAGGCATTTTGAACATGATCATTGGTGGAAAAATCTTGGATTATGTCAATAGGATCAAATAATGTTAACACTCCTTGAAATATATCATTGTAGGATATTTTTGATGGGTTTTGATCACGATTAAACAGTGATTCTTGATGTATGTTGATTTGATCATTGGATGAGGTAGAAACATCTTCAAGCTGCTCATTGATGGGTAGATCTTGATGATTTTTTTCAACAATTGCGGTGGAGAGATTGTCACTATTATCACTAGTGATTGAATCTTGATCATTGTCCTCAACATTTATTCTTTGTTAATCAATAAGGTCTTAGATGATACTTTTGAGTTTAATACAATTTGATGTTTTATGATGATTTTCTCTATGATACCCACAATAATATATACCATTATTCCAAGGGAAGTGTATGATAGAGTTGAAAGCACTTACTTTTAGAAGAGCGACGAGTTTTGCATCAACTAGCTTGTGTAATGCAGATTCAATTGGCTCTCCCAAAGAAGTGTATTTAGGTTTGTTACCTTCTAAGATTTGTACTTGCTGAAATTGACCTTGTGGTGATCGATCTTGTTGTTGAGGTTGTTGATTTTGATATCCAACTTCTTGATATTGAATATTTTGTTCTTGATGTAGTTAGGGACACATCTCAATTTTTTGTTGACATGGTTTAACCAATGGGGGAGTGTGTATATTTTTGGGTGGAAATGTCTCTTGGTGATATGAATCAACAAATTTTCTAAGTATAGCAATTTGATTTTGCAAAAAAAATTCTTTATTTTGATATTGACACCCTTGATATAGTTGGTTTGGTTGTTGATGAAGCATATTTGGAATATAAACTTGTGGTATTTTTATGGGATCATACACAAGTTTATTTGGGATAATTTTCTTATTTTGGATGATGTTTATATTTTGCATAAAAGGTTGACATTGAACATTGTTTATGTTGGGAATTGCATTGCTTTGATTTATGTAGCTTTTATTTTGCATGGTGTTACCTTGACTTGGATCAGTACGTTGAGTTGTTAACATATTGAACTTGGAATTTGAACAAAATTGGTATGATTCACAAACATATATATCCCATAGTTCACCAAGTATGGATTTTATATGTTCATGGTTGGTAAGGTTTTATTTGGTATATTCATATTTGGCATGTATTATTTTGGTGGGATAATGTTTTTTTGTTGAAGACCCATGCATTAATCATTTGGTTGATAGATTTGTAAGTTTTGACTTTGATTTAAATCCACCATAAGGAAAGGTGTTACAAAACTTAGATTGGGCATACTCACATTTGTTTTATCTTTGAAGTTTTTAGGAGATAATGATCCCATGTATGGATTGTATAAATGTGAGTTTTGATAATCAATTGGTATTGTAAGGATTTGATAGTTTGGTCGACTTACATCACTCATGATGTATGGAGAAAGTTTATATTACACTTTTTTCTTGTGTTTTGACCTTGTTGACCTCTAAGGAATTTAGGACCAATGATGAGATGAAAGATGAAAAGGGTGAGTGATATGGGTGTTTGAACTTTTAAGAACTTTGGATCAATACTAGACCTTAGGATTTCGATTTGGGATTGGTTTGATTTGGATAATGGACTTGTATATCCCAAGATGTTAGATCTCATCATGGGGTAAACTTGTCCAAAGGAGTGCTAATTTTACTAAATGTGTGAGAAAGGATTCATCCCCACACACCTAGCCAAACAAAGTGATTTTGATTTTTATTTAAGGATTAACAAAAGTCTAGGAAAGATGATTTTTCCAAAGCCCAAAAGTTGTTTGTGGAATGGGATGATAAATATTTTGAATGGATGAAATAATTAATTTTATCCTAAATGAACCTTTTTTTACAAGACCAAGATAGTGTTCTACCCTAAGAGTACTTCAAACAAAAGGATCAATGTTTGCTCGAAAGACCATATGACAAAAGATAAACAAGCACATGTGTGGGGTTCAATTGATTTAATCTTGGTTAATGAATTGATTTTACCACATCCACTTGTCTTGTTTAAATTTCAAACTAAATTTCTATGTCTTAACTCCTTTTCATTCCACAAGGTCCATTATGTGAAAATGAAAGAGTCAACACCATAGTTTCTGTAGGTTGAATTTGAAGAGAGTAAATTGAGATACAAGCCCAAATATTTAGAAGCCTCTAAGGGTAAAATACCTAGGGACAAGGAGTAATATTGGGACTCTTCAAGGATATTTTCTCTTTCCAAAGGGTTTGAAATTTTGATGACTTTTTGGATGTTTTTTTCAAGGTTTGAGATCCAAGAAATGTATTTGGCTGACTCACAAATTGCACAACCCTAGGTTAGAAATGTCTATGCTTGTTGATTCCCCACTCAGATTTCTCCAAAAAATAAGAAAAAGTGAACAGCTAGAGATTTGGCGACACTAGATCCCCTCCACGACACATAGTTCTTAGGACCACCAAATCTCAAAATCCTAAAGATCCAGAGACCTTAAGGATTTATTCTATTTCTACTTTGACTAGTACAAATGTGGGGCACAAAGGGTTGTAGTAAGGACATTTGGTTTAGGGGATACAATGATAAACTCCATCAAGAGGTCTCCCAAACCTTAGAAAAAGGGCTTTATGAATCATAAATATATTGTGGAAGAGCTATCATGTACCGCTTCCCATTGATTGAAAACTTTCTTTCCAATAAAAAATTTATATAGCAATTCGAAAGAGCTTGGATTTAGCTTGTTACCACTTGGGTCATTCCCTCCTTTCAAAGCAGGGAGGTAGGCCCTCTAAAGATAAACAAAAGTGAAGAAGTACATTTGTAGTTTGACTACCCAAATTGTGTAAAACGCTAGGAGGGAACACACACAATGCGTTTCCTTCACACTAGCATGAAGGTTCAATTTTAGATCCAAATCAAAATATGTGGGTGATTTAGACAACCAATGTCAAATGAATGCTTTTGATTCTCAAGATAGCCAAGTGGTGCAAAAGAAATGTATACACATTCAAATGACAAGAATCGCAAAAAAAATCACAAAAAAAAGAAGGCACAAGTTATTTTTAAACCCTAAAGCAATGATTAGTTCATTTTAAGCACCAAAAAGCAAGTGTGAAGTTGTTTGTTCAATTTTTACCCAAAATCAAAGTCTAGTAAGTTCCTAATGTTCAATTTTAATCCAACTTTGACAAAGCTTGATTTTTTGTTAATTTTAAGCCCAAAAATAATTCTAGTTGGTCCTAAAAAAAAATGAAAAAGTAGAATTAGAAAGCCTAAGCTATTACAAAGAGCATTAAAAAATGATTTTAGGTCTCCAAGTCAACTTTTCTCCCTTTCCTTCAAATGTGATGCTCTACAACTATCAAATGCAACATTGTAAATGAAGGTGACACTCTGTTGAAAAGAAAAGGTGACACTCCACAAAGGAAAGAGAGAACATATGTGGTGTAGTTTCAAAGGTGACGCTTTGTTAGAACCAAAATTAAGACATAAGACAAAAAGAAAAAATGTGACGTTGTAGTAGATACAAGGTGACAACAACAAGCAAATGCAGTGTGATGTTATGAAAGTGGCATTGAAAGGAAAGGAAATGCTCTACATGCAATACAATGTGATGTTATATGCAAAGGTGATGTTGAATCAGTCAAGTGCTGTGTTGCTCCCCTGTGTTTGCAAAAAAATGGAGTTTTTAGGAAAAAACCATCAAAATAAACTGGTTAGCCCTCCTTCTAGCACCAAAATGTGAACACCAAACCTGCAACAAGCTAACATAAGATCAACACACACTTGTTAAACATGTTAGAAATCCAAATCTAGTATTCCCTATGGAAATGATAAATCATAACATAATGCTTTTTTTTATTTCATGAAATGATTCACATTACATATGTTCATTTGATTGCAAGAATACAAATGACAAGTAAAACATTGCATTTCAATGCTTTTCTTCCAAAATGGAAATGAAAGAACAAAATTTAAATATCCACACAAGCTGTGGTTTTAGCTAATTCCATTCATTGCGGAAAGTAAACTATACAACTGAAGGTACAAGAAATGAAAGTAGATAGCAAAAGACATATCCATCATTGTCTAATTTTGCATCTTCGGTTGAGACACTTTTTGCTTGCTCTATCCTACTTCCGCTCCATGGTGTTCCTACAAGAGATTGAGAGGGGTGTCAATTAAGAGCTCTAGATATGAGTTATACTACAAGCTCTACCAAAGGACATATAATTCACTCTTCATAATGCATGGAATGAAAACAAGAAGGAACAAAAAGATGAACTGAAAAGGAAACATCACCATCACATATTGTTTTTATACTAACATCATTTGTTTCCTTGTGCAGGTATAGGAAAATTCATGTAGCTGATTATATTTTGAAAACCAAGCATGTGGGAAAAAATGGGCTCCCACAAGGGTAGAGCTTAGCATGCTACCCCTTATACATTATAGATGGGGCTCAGAGAAGGAGTGCAATCATCACGTTCATCAAGAAAGGAAATATACAACTGAAAGAGTAAAATAGAATTCATCCATCAAGTTATTAAGTTGATTGTTCACTCATAACAATCAAGTAAACTTCCTGAAAGCTGCAGGTGAACAGTAGGTTTAAAAGAGCTCAATCAATTCAACTGGAATACATCATTTTCATAATTGAAAATCATAGGTATTATTGTACAGTTTGCATTTTTCTATCATGGATTTTGTTATGCATCTTGTTTCATGATATTACAACAGTGTTCTATCTTTAAACAATGATAGTGAACAGGCATACGCAATGCCTCAACAAAGAGTGTTGTTTTAGATTTTCATTTTAGAAGAGAGCAAGGCATAAGATAGTCTTTATTAAATGGAACATAAAAATGCATGAAGAGTGCCAGTTAGAAGAGTCTAAAATGAAATAACAGTCAAGCATGGAGACATGTGAAGAGCTCCACTTTCTCATTTGAATGAAAGGGGACAAGTATCAGACAAATATGGATAGATCAAACAAGAATTACAATGTGAAGAAGTTATTTCTAGAATGAGCAGAACTTCACAAAACATGAAGGAGCTTCAAAGATGCAAGCTAAAACAATATGAAATGACACGAGAATCATAGTAATGTATAAAATGCTAAAGTAGGCGAGCAATTTGTAGGTGTGAATCAAGTAATTCCTATATGAAGGATGGTAACTTTTGTAAAAAGGATTGGACTTCATATGCTATTTTGAAATACAGAGTTTTGAAAATATATGATTTCTATCGTTCAGTTATTTTATGAGTTTTGATCCTAAAAACAATGCATGCCTTCATAAAAATCCACCTGGGGTTATGTTATTTATCTTCATGTGTAAACAAAAAACTGAAATCTACAAGGCCAAGCTAGGTTTTTCCATAAAGTCAAAGGGAAAGAAGCAAATTATAAAGAAATGGAGCAAAGATTATATATGTTGATTCTCAGAAATGAAGGGAAAATAGACTGAGCCAAATGAAGTTTGTACAGGAATCTCAAAATACCCATATGAGTATTTAAATCCAGATGCAAATTGCTTCAAAGGTAACATTTGCCGAGATAAGGGTTTTTTACAAATTTCTAAATATAAACAAAATCCATGGTGGATCAATCCCAAATGTTGAATATATGATAAAAACATACAAATTTTTGTTTACTTTTCAAAATACCCACATGCCATTTTTGATTCAATATATAGATTTCTCATTATTTCCAACATATCCATGTGAGGACTTGAGCTAAATGCATATTTCTTTACCCACATTGTGGTTTTGAGTTTAAAATATAGATAGTACCATTTTCAAATTACCCACATGTTTTTTTTTGAGAGAGCAACAAAGTACATAAATGTCATGGTGGGTCATGCGAGTTTCTAACAGAAGAGTGAAGAAATGTATTTCCTTGATAATATCATTAACCCATGAAGGGTTTTATAAGAAAACCAAAGAAAGAAGTAGAAAATCATGGTGGGTTGAGCCCCAGACAAAGTAAACAATTTTCTTCTAAGTCACAGAATACCCATATAGGGGTTGTTTTGAAAACTTAGAATTTCTTCATTTTTACAAGTACCCATGTGCGGGTTTTTCAACATAAAGGAAAAAGAAATGTGTTTTCTCTAAATTATCATGTACCGATGTGGAGTTTTGATAAAATATAAAGATTTATACAATTCTTTAATGGTCATGCTTGAAAAATTCAAAATAGGAAACATTTTCTTCAAATACAATTTGCTCACATCAAGTTTTTGTCTCAGAATCAAAGAGAGGTAAAACATAATCGTGGGTCAAGCCCAAAAAATTTCCCAAATGCCTAGTTTGAACATGAGTGGCCACAGCCTAGAGGAAGCTTTTGGCTCCTTTAAAGTCCACCATTTTAGAAAAACAAGGAAAACCCATGTTAAGTTTCCATCAAATCTTAGAAATACATGAAGCAAAGCAACTAGAGTGCAAGGAATTCTTTACAAAATTCGTATTAAGAGTCTACATGGCACGGCCTGTGTGATGACCAAAAATTCATAAGAAATTTTTGATCTTTTATAGAGTGTAAAGCTTTTATGAGCTTTTTGATTTGAGGAAAAAATATTCTCAGAAGTACAAAAGAAGAAATAAACTTACTATGCACGCCTATGGAGCAAAGTATGCCATGGTCATACTTTCTTGAAGAGCTCTCAAACATAGAGAGTAGGTCGAGCTCTCACCATGGCAGCCAAGAGTAGAGAAGCAAACACAAAGGAAACACAGAGCAAAGGGGATGCATTAGAAGTATACTAGTCGCAGCCTCATGGCCATTTTTCCTTTCAAAAAACATAGTGGAGAAGTCATAAAAGTGACAAAAGTCAGCATACCATTGCCAAAAAAGGAGTTTGACCAAGTAGGAGGAAAATATTAGAAGTATCCAAGCTCTCAAGCTGAAACCCTAACCTTCCCATGGTGGCAGCTCATGCAGAGCTCTTATTCTCAAAAGTCAGTTTTGCAAATCATGTGAAATCTGAGGGATCTCTTTGTTTTGTCTTTAGGGTTTCACTTTTCCCTATTTGGACTTAAGAATTTTTTCAATGTTTTTTAAAATTTGAAGCCCAAAATTAATGTCATGGTCACTCATTCCTTAGGTCGAGCCTTTCCAACATTTCTATTGATATGTTTATCTAGGTTTTGGAGTAGGCACTTGGTATGGTGTTTCAAAGCCTAAAGCCCTAAGTTTTATTTTTTATTATCTTTCCTTAGTGAAATAATATTCATATAATGACTTAGGCTTTATATTTAATTTATTTTATAGAAATCAATTGTAAATGAGTGTGCCTTGGTTTTGTTTTTTAATTGATTTTAAAGAAATCAATTAGGATATTGATGAGAAGAGATATGCCTTGTTATTTTTTATGATTTTTTTTTAGAAAAATCAAGATTTGTATTGGAGAGATAAATTTGTTTTTTCCAAAAGATTTCTAAAATATTTTATTGCAAAAAATAAATCCAGTTGTGAGAGTAGTAAATCTGCAAGCCATGTAAAGCAAGATTAAAGCGATATTTTATAAGTTGATTTAATTCTTTTCTTTTTTTAGCAAATTTCTTGCTTTTCTTCCTTGGTCGGTTTTAAATTTCTGGATGGAGAGAGAAGGTGTTTTATTTTCTTTGAAAGCAGATTTGGCCTATTTTGAGAGGTTTTTCAATATGTATTTGCAAAAAGTGAGGTTTTTCCGCTTTTGTATAGACTTTTGAGATAGTTTTTGATACCTTTCCTTAAGCTTTCTTCTTGAGCTCGGATTAGGGTTTTGGAGGTTTATCTTGTGAAAAACTTAGTGTTTTTTCAGTTCAGATTGTAGTTTTTTTCTCTTACACATTTTTGAGCTTGTAAACTTACTTGTGCTCAAATTTTGAGAGTTTCACTCCTTCATTCAATAAAATAGTAGAGTTTTTCCTTTCTCAATTCTTGTTCATGATTTGCAATAGTAATTTGATTTGTCTTGTGATTCAAATATGTTGAATCCTTTTCTTGTCTTACTGTTGTTAAGTTATTTGCAGGAGTTACATGCTAGTTCAGGTTGTGTCTTGTGTTTAATTTTAAACCTTTGCACAAATCACTTTTGGATTAGATGTGTTGTGAGATTATGAGAATCAAATTTTAAAGAGGTGGTGATAGGGAGTTATTATTAGAATCTTCTTGAAGTTGGTCAATAATTTTAGGTGATTGATTTTTAGTCTTAAGTTTTAAATCCAGTTCATCCTTCTAACTCTTTACTTGAAAATCACTTAGAATAGGATCCATCATTTGGAGAACCATCACACTATGGAGATTCGTTCTCGCAATGAGTTACGTACAACTCGAGAATGTTTCCATTTGTCAATAGATTGTTGAACTTTCATTTTCAGCAGGGTGCAAATCTTATTGATAATAGTTTTTGGCATTCCCGGTGGGACTCAGAAAATAAATTTTAGAGAAGTTTTTAATGTTTTAAAGTTGTTGTTTGGTGTATGCAATAGGTTATTCAGGCTTTTAGAGGCCTATTTCAATATACCTGGTGTCTCCTGTTCTAATTTTACATGCAGAATTGGTGCAACTTGCATATGAGAAAGGTTCAAACTAGATCAAGTTTTGCACCTTTCGAATATCGACAATTCTCCCCACCATGAAGAAGAGGGAGAACAACAAGGAAGCTTTTTGAAACTCCTACAAGGTTGAAATCAACACCTCTTGTTTTCAGCTCTTCGGTTTTATCCCCAAGAATCTCGATTCCAGTATCACAAGCACTACCAATGGCAGCACCAAGGCAACACCCATTTGAGCCTTTTAATGGAGGGAGTCCATTAGAGATTGCTCAACATGATGACATCCCAGTTGTAGCCCTTAGAAGCTTTCCATACTTCATCAGGGAAGATCACACAACAGTGGTTGAGCATATTCATGACGTGGCTACCTTATGCTCGGTTCACAACTTCACGCAAGAGAACATTGCCTTACGGATCTTGGTTGCCTCACTCAATGGGAAGGCATTGCAATGGTTCAAAGGCCTCGCAACCAATTCAATCATGACATGGGATGCATTAGGTAATGGTTTGTATCAATATTTTGCTAATAAATATAATAATCTATCTCTGTTAGAGCAATTAAGCACCATTTAGAGGGTGCCACACGAGCACTTGGCTGATTTCAACTAATAATTTTAGAGAACATGGGAAAAAATTATTGCAATGGTAAGACCTTTACTAGCTCATGCTTTTCTATTTTACTTAAAGGCCTTAAATAGTAAGATTTTGGTTATGACCCAATCTATGGGTGGGCATACACTCCCTAACACTTATGACATCACCATTAGAGCCAAAAATTGTCTCATTCAAGCTAGAGATATAACCCCTAGACCTCCTATGCCTTTGTTTCCAAAAATACAACCACCTACCCCTATTGCTTTACCTCCCTTAGCTTCTATCCCGCCTGTTCAAGTGATAGGTTATCATAACGTAGCCCAAGAGATTGCTGCTCTAGCCCAAAACCAAAAAATTCAAGAGATTAAAAGTATACTCAAGACCTTGAGGAATGATCTTGTGAGAATTAAGAAGCAAGTTGGTCATGAACATAAGCCTTATCAAGCCACTTATCAGTAGAACTAGCCTAATAGGCCTACCTTTTAGAATGACTATCAAGGCCAAAGCAAGAGCTTTAATCCAAGACCATTCCAACCATACAACCCAAACACAACCAGTTCATCAAAGGAACTCATTCCTCAGAATAATATTGCCTAGGATTGTGATTGGTGTTACCCATGCAATCAGCCCCATAACCAATCAGTGTGTGCTAATGACATGAGAAATCATGCCTTAATGGTCCAAAATAGCTATGCTGGTGCGAAAAATGTTGCAGATCAGAATTAGGAATAGCAAGATAATCTTGAAGTTGCCTTGTTGAATTGGAAAAGTTCCGAGTTCTGTGGCATGAATGGCCAAGATAAAAAAAATTCTCCTATTTTTGCCAATACCAGATCGAAAAAGAGAGCTATGGATATGGGGCAGCAAGCTAGAAATTTAAAGTAGCAGCCTACAAATAGTAAGCACCCATTTCGTCATCAAATGTTAACATTGCAGCACAACCAAATATGTAGATTCTGCAAAGAGGCCAAGAGATACCTAGAAGGGAGTAGTCAAAGATAGATTTGTAGCCTTTGCTAAAGCAAAATGATGCTACTATTACAAAAAACCAATAGAAGGTAAATCCCACTTGTTTCAATATCATTGAACACCTCAGAAAAACTACTGTTAGCATGTCTCTATTAGATGCTTTGCATATCCTAGGTTAGAAAATTTTGTTGCAAGATGCTTTAGCTAAGTTATCTATTTCTAATGATACTAATCAAGGAGTTGCTAAAGTTGTGCTTGCAAATGATCTAGAGGTTAAGAACGACCAAAAGAATAAAGAGGTAAAGCCTCCCCCATTTTACTTAAGTCTGATTATTGGCGATAAGATTGTTTATAACTATATGGTTGATTCTAGTGCTAGTAGTTCAGTCATGCCTAAGAGTTTAGCCGATAAGTTAGGTCTTGTTTATGAGCCTAATCCCCAGAAAGGTGTAGTCCAATTGGATGGATCTATTGTTAAAATTGTTGGTATAATTAGCAACTTGGCACTTACCTTGCATGCATCCCTAGGCTTTTCTATTCATCAGGATATACATGTTATCGATTTGCCACTGCACTTCGCCATTTGTCTCTCTCGATATTTTATAGCCAAGCTTTGTGGGTTTTTGTCCTCTGATTGGTCTCATCTATTTTTTAGAACAAGGTATGGTACAAAAGTGACTATAAAGTTTGAGCCTCTAGCCAAAGACCATATTGAACCATATTCCCTTAATCCTATAAATGCTAACCTCTATGCCACCCCTGTACTAGAGGAGCAACTAATGACCTCAAACTACAACACCCCTATAGAAAATATGAATCTAGATGAATGGGCAGTCGAAGATCACAAACTTGATCCTTTCCAACACATAAATGAGATAGGATTAGGAGTCTATATGATTCGTGAACCTGATTTTGATATGCTTAATCTTTGCAAAGAGAAGGAACAGTCTGTAGAAATAGAAAATGAGCTTTGGAAGCTTTATTTCAATGGTTCGAGAAGCAGTATAGGTGCCAGAGGTGGAGCTATGCTGATTTCACCAGAGGGTGACAAATACTTTTCAACTTGTAGATTTTCTTTTAGCTATTCAAATAACATAGATGAATATGAAGCATTGGTGCATGGCCTCGAATGGGCTCGGAAGAGAGGTATCAAATGCTTGTAGGTTTATGGTGATTCAGAGTTAATAGTAAATCAGGTCAGAAATCTAAATGCTACAAAAAATGATTTGCTTAAGAAATATAAGCATCGTGTATGGGATTTAATGGAAGATTTTGATGCTTTTAACATTGTTTCAGTTCCTAGAAATGAAAATAAACATGTTGATAGGCTCACTACCATAGGAGCCCAATTTGATATTCCAAATGAAATTCACAAAGTAGAGGCACGTCAATATGTAAAAATAGTGGTTAGACCATCCATACCTGACAATAATGTGGCAGCAGCAGTATGATAACAAGATTGTGTAGTTGAAGACCAACAAGCTTCCAAAATGTTTGGTGACCTTGGAATCTTTGTTCAACTCATATGACCAAGTGTGAAAAGACAAGTGCAGCCTAACTATTAAAGAAGAACACTATGAAGTGATTGAAATCTTCAAAGGAAAGCTTCTCAAGCTGGGAAAGGTGTGTAATAAAGAGGAGCAACAAGCATTTATTCTGTTATGCCAGAAATTTAGTGATGTTTTTTCTTGGGAGTACAAGGATTTGAAAGGTTTTAACCCCAAACTAGCCCAACAGATTATTGAACTAGAACCTGATGCAAAACTAGTAAGGCAGAAACAAAGACCTCTTAACCCCAAATTAGAACACCTTATGAAGGCTGAATTGAATAAATTAGTTGAGAGTGGTATTATTTTTCCTATCAAGCATACTTCTTGGGTGTCAAACTTAGTTCTAGTTAGGGAGAAAAGTGGGGAAATCTGATTGTGTGTTGATTCTTGAGATTTAAATACAGCGTCACTAAAATATCATTACCCACTCCATTCCATGGAGCAAATTCTGTAGGTAGTTTCTGGTTCTAATAGATTTTTACTGCTAGATGGTTACTCAGGTTACAACTAGATTCTGGTAAAGCAAGAGGATTAGTTCAAAATAGCATTCATGACTAATTGGGGCATGATGGCCTACAAACAGATTCCTTTTAGCTTATCCAATGTTGGAGTAACTTTTCAACGAGCGATAAACATGGCTTTCCACCGCCTCATGAATAGGTTTGTTCTGGTATATTTAGATGAAATTACTATTTTTTCCAAAAGTGTTAATGAGCATCTTGATCATTTAGAATAGATTTTTCATAGATGCAGAGAGTTTCGGGTGTCTCTCAACCTGAAGAAGTGTATATTTTCTATACACGAGGGTAAACTCCTCATACATATTGTTTCAAAACAAGGTGTTTCTATTGACTCTGAAAGAGTCTCTATAATTCTTGAGTTACCTTTACCAGCTCACAAGAAAGGCTTGCAAAGCTTTCTTGGAAGAATAAATTTTGTGAAGAGGTTCATACCAAATATTGCAGCTTTGTTGCAACCTCTAACTTCTATGCTTAGTTGGACTAAGGAGGGTAAGAGAAGTTTTGAGCAGATTAAGGAAGCACTTGTAGCTGCCCCTACCCTCATTAATCAAAATTATGATAGAGATTTCATTCTTTATTCATTTGGAGGAGTTGATATTGTTTATGCTATGCTTTTCCATTAGAACGATGAAGGTTCAGAGCAACCTGTGGCATTTTTCAACTAGGTATTACATGATTATGAGGTAAAGTATTCTTTTGTCAAGAAGCATGTTTTTGCTGTTGTAAGAAGCCTAAAAAAGTTCAGGCATATGCTGTCAAATACCAAATTCGCTTACTGGTTTCCCACTCAATAGTCAAGGATTTCTTACTTAACAAAGATATTAATGATAAGTGTGCTAGTTGGATAACCAAGGTAATGGAATTTGACGTTGATATTAAGGTAACTAAGCTCACTAGAGGCAAGAATTTGTGTGAACAAATTGCTAGAAATGAAGATAGCAGTTTAAAACAAGTTGAAAATGTTGATAGAGTGCTAAACAATGATGATGCAGTTGTTGTTTCAGTTTCTTCTGCTACTTGGTTGCAGCAAATGATGCACTACTTACAAATTGGTGATTGCCCCGAAGGCTTAGATAGAGTAAAAAGAAGGTATTATAGATTGCATGCTATTCCTTTTGCAATTATTGATGGAATTTTGTATAGGAGAGACTTTCAAGGTGTTTTATTAAGGTGCATTAATCCTCATCAAGTTGATAAGATTTTAGTAGAATTTCATGATGGGCCTTCAGGAGGCCACTTTGCTCCAAGAACAACAGCTCTTAAAATTATGTGAGCTGGTTATTATTGGCCAAATTTGTTTAAATATTTTATTGCTTGGGTCAGAAGATGTGAAAAATGTGAATTATTTTGTGGAAAACAAAGGCTTGCAGCCCTACCTCATCATCTGATTCAAGTGGAACAACCCTTTGCCAAGTGGGGCTTAGACTTTATTGGTCCTATCAATCTTCCTTCAATGCAGGCCATAAGTGGATAGTTACTACCACAAATTATTTTACTAAATGGATAGAGGTAGTTGCTTTAAAGGAAGCAAAGGAGACTTTTGTGCTTAATTTTTATCAGGACTTAGTGTCAAGATTTGGTGTTCCAGATTCAATAATTTTTGACAATGGTTTGGCTTTTATCGATTTAAGGATTTCTAATTGGTCAATTAGAAATAACATTTATTTGAACACATCTTCTAATTATTATCCGCACGGAAATGGTCAAACAAAATCTACAAATAAGAATCTGATTCAGATAATTAAGAAGACAGTTGAGGACAATCAATGGACATGGTATGAAAAGTTAAAGTTAGCTCTTTGGGCTAATAGGGTGACTCCTAAAAGGGCTACTGGTTGTTCTCCTTATGTACTTGCTTATGGAAAAGAGGCTAAGTTACCAATTTCTATTGAGTTGCCTACTTTGAGTTTCATTAAGAAGCTAGAATTGTTGGATGAGCAGCCTCTTGAAGTGAGATTTGCATAGATGGTAGAGCTGGAGGAAACTAGAAGGGAAGCATTAAGACAACTTGAGATAATCAAGCTCAGATGTAGACCTCTTTTGATAAGAGGGCAAGACCACAAGAGTTCATTATTGGTGATCTAGTCTTCAAGTGGAATGAATATAAGAGCAGACCTAGATGGCATTCCAAATTCAATGCAATTTGGGATAGGCCTTATGTAATCATGGATTGTAAGGAGTGCAATGCTTTCCAACTTCCTAAGTTGACTGGAGAGGTGTTGTCTATCCCAATTAATGGGATCCACCTCAAACATTTCCTTTGAGATAAGTTCTATCTTGTAAATAATTAGAGTAGTATTGCAAATAAGTGCGTTAAACACATTTCTTTTCAATAGTTTTCTTTTCCCTAAGCATTGTTGCACATTGTTTTGTTGGCTATTAGGGCCTGTTAGTTTTCTTTCTACATTAGTTCATTTTCTTTGGTTTCTATTTGGAGTATTGTTGTTCAAGTTTTTTGAGTGTCATGAAGGGGCAGATTTGAATCCGCGCCCAATGGCATTTTCAAAGTCAATCGATCTATGCTTAGCTAACAAGCATTTAGCAGAAATTGCCAAAATGTTACCAATTTTTCGCTATAGCTTGATTGGTGGAGCTGGATTAAATATTGTTATATCTTAAAGTGAAAATTACAGTTATTTCTGCATATGCTTAAGTGTTGTTTTCACCTTATTCATCATTTATCAGGTGATAGTTATGCAAGTGCTTGAGAAAATTGAGTTGCAAAAGTATTACTCATATTTTTTGCAAAATCAAATGGAGTTAAGAAATCAATATACAAATTATAAAACATAACATAATGCTTTCATTTGTTTCATTAAATGATTCACATTACATATGTTCATTTGATTGCAAGAATATAAATGACAAGTACAAAATTGCATTCAAATGCTTTTCTTACAGAATGGAAATGAAAGAACAAAATTTAAATATCCACACAAGCCGTGGTTTTAGCTAATTCCATTCATTGCTAATTCCATTCATTGCAGAAAGTAAACTATACAACTGAAGGTAAAAGAAAAGAAAGCAGATAGCATAAGACATATCCATCATTTATTGATTATGCATCTTCGGTTGAGACGCTTGTTGCATGCTCCATCCTTCTTCCACTCTAGGGTGTGCCTGCAAGAGATTGAGAGTCGTGTCAATTAAGAACTCTAGATATGAGTTATACTACAAGCTCTACCAACAAACATATAATTCACTCTTCGTATTAATGCATGGAATCAAAATAGGAAGGAACAGAAAGATGAATTGAAAAGGAAACATCACCATCACATTTTTTTTTATACTAACATCATTTGTTTCCTTGTGTAGGTATAGGAAAAGTCATGTAGTTGATTATCTTTTGGAAACCAAGCATGTGGGAAAAAGCGGGCTTCCACAAGGGTAGAGCTTGGCATGCTGCCCCTTATACATTACAGATGGGGCTGAGAGAAGGAGTGCAATCATCATGTTCATCAAGAAAGGAAATATACAACTAAAAGAGTAAAACATAGTTCATCCATCAAGGTATTAAGCTGACTGTTCACTCATAACAATCAAGTACACTTCCTGAAAGCTACAGGTGAACAATAGGTTTAAATGAGCTCAATTAATTCAATTGGAATACATCATTTTCATAATTGCAAATGACGGGTATTGTTATATAGTTTGCATTTTTTTGTCATGGGTGTTATGCATCTTGTTTCATGATATTACAACAGTATTCTATCTTTAAATAATGATAGTGAACAGGCATACACAATGCCTCAACAAAGAGTGTTGTTTCAGATTTTCATTTTAGAAGAGAGCAACGCATAAGAAAGTCTTTATTAAATGGAACATAAAAATGCATGAAGAGTGCCAGTTAGAAGAGTGTAAAATGAAATAACAGTCAAGCATGGAGACATGTGAAGAGCTCCACTTTCTCATTTGAATGAAAGGGGGCAAGTATAAGAAAAATATGGACAGAGCGAATAAGAATTACAATGTGAAGAGGTTATTTCAAGAATGAGCAAAACTTCACAAAACATGAAGGAGCTTCAAAGATGCAAACTGAAACAATATGAAATGACATGAGAATCATAGTAATGTATAAGAGGCTAAAGTAGGTGAGCAATCTGTAGGTGTGAATCAAGTAATTCCTATGTGAAGGATGGTAACTTTTGTAAAAAGGATTGTACTTCATATGCTATTTTGAAATACAGAGTTTTGAAAATATAGGATTTCTATCATTCAGTTATTTTATGAGTTTTGATCCTAAAAATAGCGAATGCCTTCATAAAAATCCACTCGGGGTTATGTTATTTCTCTTCATGTGAAAACCAAAAACTAAAATCTATAAGGCCAAGCTAGGGTTTTCCATACAGTCAAAGGGAAAGTAGTAAATTATAAAGAAATGGAGCAAAGATTATATATGATAATTCTCATAAATGAAGGGAAAATAGACAGAGCCAAATGAAGTTTGTACATGAATCTCAAAATACCCATATGAATATTTAAATCTAGATGCAGATTGCTTCAAAGGTAACATTTTCCGAGATAAGGGTTTTTACAAATTTCTAAATATAAAAAATAACCATGGTGGTTCAATCCCAAATTTTTAATATATGACAAAACATATAGAGTTTTGTTTACTTTTTCAGAATACCCACATGCCATTTTTATTCAATATACAAATTTCTCATTATTTCCAGTATACCCATGTGAGGAATTGAGCTAAATGAACATTTCTTTACCCACATTGGGGTTTTGAGTTTAAATTATAGATAGTACCATTTTCAAATTACCCACATGTTTTTTTTTGAGAGAGCAACAGAGTACATAAATGTCATGGTGGGTCATGGGAGTTTCTAACAGAAGAGTGAAGAAATGTATTTCCTTCGTAATATCATTTACCCATGAAGGGTTTTATAAGAAAACCACATAAAGAAGTAGAAAATCATGGTGGGTCGAGCTCCAGACAATGTAAACAATTTTCTTCTAAGTCACAAATTACCCATATAGGGGTCATTTTGAAAACATAGAATTTCTTCATTTTTACAAGTACCCATGTGTGGGTTTTTCAACAGAAAGGAAAAAGAAATGTTTTTTCTCTAAATTATCATGTACCCATGTGTACTTTTGATAAAATATAGAGATTTATACAATGCTTTCATGGTCGAGCTTGAAAAATTCAGAATAGGCAGCATTTTCTTCAAATACAGTTTGCTCACATCAAGTTTTTGTCTCAAAATCAAAGAGAGGTAAAATATAATCGTGGGTCAAGCCTATAAAATTTCCCAAATGCCTAGTTTGAACATGAGTGGCCATGGCCTAGAGGAAGCTTTTAGCTCCTTTAAAGTCCACCAGTTTAGAAAAAAAAGGAAAACCCTTGTTAAGTTGCCATCAAAGCTTAGAAATACTTGAAGCAATCCAACTATAGTGCAAGGAATTATTTATAGAATTTGTATTAAGAGTCTACATGGTGCAACCTATGTGATGACTAGAAATTCATAAGAAAGTTTTGATCTTTTATAGAGTATAAAGCTTTTTTGAGCTTTTTTATTTGAGGA
>VDFB02148969.1:0-24402 GCA_007258455.2 Sequoia sempervirens | reverse complement strand
AACAAATAGCGACTCGCTGGGGAAATGCTCCAGAGCATTTTGATGACAAACTGGAATCACAAACCCAAAATCTCTGGTTCCGACCTTCTCTCTAGGGCAAACAAACCAGACACCCAATCCAAAGGATCAAAACCACTAGCCAACCCAACCTTCAGTATGCTGAAAATCCAAATGTGTGCAATTGCGTTAATTCCCATCCTTCAGTTGCTACAGGAACCCAAGCTCCGTTCAGTTAAGCTACGTAGTTTATTCTAACTCCAAAAGCGTCCGGGACATTGCCTCGCTGCCAGTCAGGCGTCCATAGCCCTGACGAGGTTATCGCTGTGATTCTCCCGAACATTGCTCTACTTCCGGTCGGGCGTCCATAGCCCCGGTAGAGTTGCTCGGATACCCCTGAAAAGTTGAATTTTCTTTTCTTTTAATTTTCAATGTTTTCTTTATTTCTTTCTTTTCTCTTTTCAGCTCTTTTATTTCAACCCACAAGCATTGAAGCTCACTCTCAGAGTTGAGAATCACAGTGGCGCTGGAGCAGAATTTTAGATTTTTCACTTAACTAGACTTCACAAAAGGTCCTACAGTGACTGTCGCATTCTTAAGATGTGTAAAAGCTGTAAGATTTCAAAATACGTCAGAGTCGGACTAAACCAACAACTTATCCTCTTTGAATCAAACACCAAGATCACTTGATACTAACAAAAGACCTTCACCATCCACTCTGAAGACTTGATTAGAGTTTGACAAAGAAATACGTAGAACAACCCCAGGCAATAAGTATGGTTGTTGTGCGTACAAACGTGCCCAGCTAAAAGCAGAGGGACCCCGAGCAAAGCATCAACAAAGCGAAAGCAAACAAAAAGCAAACAACCTACATCAAACCAACTAACCTAAGGAAAGCAGGAAAGCGAAGTATTTACAGGAAACCTATACTACTCAAAACGAGCTATGTACAAAGATATTTACAAAGCACTATGTTCAGGCAGGGCAAGCCAACATCAACACCCATTGGATTTCGCAGTGCATGCACAAGAAAACAGGCGATCATTATCGTTCTTAACCATGCAAACTTGTCTTTATATTCCGAAAAAAGAAATTCAATGTTGCAGCACTCAAGTTCAACCACGTCATCATGAAAAATCAGCAATTCGGGAGGCTCGTTGAACCCATGGTTAATCCATAAACATGTTCGTTTTCCCTCGTTCCCATAGAGGCTGAAAGGGGGTGGCCGCCGGATGTTCCAAAACAGCAAAAGGGGGACGAAGCTCCGAAACCACTGAAACTTAACCAAACTTTGACAAAACCTTGGCAACTCATTTACGCACTTCAAACACATCCCAGATACAAAAAAGGTTGCTCCCAAAGTAAAAAATGTGGAAACGGGAGTGACGGGGGTCTACGGATGTTTCCAAACAGCCAAGGAGGAAGGGAATTCCGGAGGGAAAGTTCTGAAACCATCGAAACTTAACGGAACGTTGACGAATCCTTGGCAGTTCATTGAAACACCCCAAACACATCCCAAATCCACCAAAAAGTTGTCCCCAAATCCAAAAATGTGGAAACGGGAGCAACGAGGGTCCACGGATGTTTCCAAACAGCCAAAAGCAAGACAAAAGGTAGAAAGGGGATGTGGGACTTTATTTCTCTGCAGATTTGAATACCCCAAGTAGGTGAATTTGGGTAGGGGATTTGATAGTTTGAAGGCACATGACCAATTTGGGCTTCGAAAATGGGGCACGCAAAACAAGACAGGAGCAAAGTAACCTGTCGAGAGAAAAAAAGGGGGTCCCTGCCTACGGCGGGGCGTGTGTGCAAAACATGCACAACAAAGCCAGGACTGGCTTTGTTACTAGGAAAGAACAACTTAACGTACGACCACCTTTCGGAGAAGGCGGGCTCCTCTTACATCCTCCATTGTTGGAAGGACTACACTCCACCTTCTACTTCGTTGGGGGATGCGGATTCACCATAGACGAGTGGAGAGGTGCAGAGGAAGACGAGAAAACTGTAGTAGATACCACCAAAGTATTCAACATATCTACAGGTTTAGGGAAAGGCAGGACATTCGGAAGGGACATCAACAAAGGCGGCTCCACCAAAGGAGAGATGAACACCTGCACCTTTCTAGGGTCAGGCACATTCATACTCATAGTGGAAGTCAAAAGCAATGCGGAGATAGATTGAATGAAAGCAGAGGGGAGGATAGAGGAGGACGCGGTAGGAGGCCCTGATACAGAGGCAGTACTCTCCTCTTCCTTCCTCTATAAGGTGGCCTGCTCAGCTACAAGAGCCTTTCATCGATGCTTGTACTTGCGCGCAAGGCGGTTCCTACAACTCTTTGAGCTAGAGGCCAGAAGCTGCGAAGGAAAAAAAGGATCCTGCTCAACCATGGGAGTGTCCTCCACAACTATTTCCAGCAGAAGGTACACTCTTGAATGGGAGCAAGAGGAGCAGGTTGAGAAATAGTGGGGGGAGTTGGCTCTAATGCCTCGACACCGGGCCTCTTCTCGTTCACCTCTTTGGGAGTAGGAGCGGTAGGAGGCAGCAAAGGCCAAGACATAGAGGATTCCCCACGAGGATCTTTCTTCCTACTATACTGTACAGGCCTAGACTCTGTGGGAAAAATAGGAAGCTCAAACATGGGACACTTAGGCTTTCGCTAAGCGAACACCATAGGATTCTCTCACAAATGCGGAAGAGAATATGATGGTGCCATAGTAGGGTGAGAGGAAGCATCAAGTTGAACAACAAAAGAGGAAGGAGGATCTCGGGACCGCTTCTCTTCTTCCCTTCTATGTGCCTTGGAGGCATCACTGTCAGCTTTTAACCAAGCCCTATGTGAAACAACATAAGGTGATGGAGGGTATCTCACTTTCGGCCTTATATATCCTTTTTTATAATTTTGATAAGTTCGGTACAGGATGTCCTTCATAGGCAGGAGAGGACCAACGAGTGCAGGCCAATAGTAGTTCAAAGAGTAACTATTACGGGCAATCGGTGGTTTATAACCGGTGTCATGAATCACGTGCACGGAACCTGTTAGAACTGTAAAATTTTGAAATTTTTAGATTCTATTGCATCCAAAAGTTCTAGTATTGAGTTCTCATCATAAGCATCAAAGTCCCTCTTTGTATTATCTTGCTTGTTTTCTGTCATAAAAGCCATTGAATCCATCAAGTCTTTCATTTTTCATTAAAAGACCCGAATCGGCAAGACATTGTAAAAGTCTCTCCGACCTGATTTTTCACTAATATATGTTTGTTGCAAACTATGGGTGGGACAATTTGCTTGTTTCGGTGACAAAAGGAATCATTTCGGAAAAGGGGGTCATTGTCGGAGTAAAGTCATAGCGAATACAGTGTGTTTCGCCAACCGGTGCATGTGGAAATTTATCGCTCAAGATAAAGATGTTTGGGAAAATGTTTTGGCGAACTAATTTTTTCTTGCCGACAGGCATCCTGAAAAAAGTATATCGGCATATGTTGGGGCATCGGTCTAATGTCAGGGCAAAGACAATATGTCATACCGATTAATGCATAAAGGGGTTGTTTTGCCTAGACTAATTGGTATCGGTATGAACTCATAGCAAAATCATTTTGTTTTACCGATTGACTTGCAAACAGATGTCTCGATAAGACTTATGTGCATCGGGGAAGGTCTAGGCGAAGGGGCCATTGTTTGGCTGAACTAAGTTCAAAGGTATTTCAAACCTATCGGTGAGAAGCTATGGAGTCTTGCCGATTCAAATCTTATGCCGGAGGAGATATGCATCGTCCGGAGAAGAACTTGTCGGCATAAGTTTCACCGAAGTATGAATATTATACCGATAGATGGTTCGGGGTGAGTTTTTCCGAATAGGAGTAATCTGGAGGAGTGATTTCGGTAGGACATTTGGTGTCGGTGTAAGTTTTTCCGAAGGTTCATTGTTTTGCCGAAAGTATTGTTTCAATGGTTGGGTTTATTTCTTCGGTGAGAAAACTTGGTGGACATGCCGAAATGAGAATTCATCGGTGAAAGGGTGATTTTGTCTAAGTGAATGAAAATACATTGAAAAGTACATATCGGTAAGATGCAAAGATATCTGCATAACATTTCCCCGATTTTGAAAGTCACCGCGAAGCGGGTGAAATGAAGATTGTATCGGCAAGAGTACAAATTTGTCTCGGCGACCCAATGTAAATAAAGACTTTCAGTGAAATAGGATGAAGTCTGCAAGAGGTTTCCCCGACATCTGCAGGTTATAGCGAAGAACATAAAGATAGAGGATTTCAGTCGGTGTGAATAACATTAATATCTCAGCGATTGGAAAATGCTTTGAAAAATACATATTGGTATTGTTCCATGATATCTATGAGACGTTTCCCCAACTTTGAATTGTCACAGTGACATGAAAAGCAGAAGCATTTGTCATCAAGTTGATTCCAGGTGTCGGCAAGACTGCAGAGTGTCTTGGCAAATGATGAAATAAACGTTGAAAAGGGATTTCGCCCCATATTTGAATTTTTTTCTCATCAAAAGGACATTTGATGTGACAGTACCAGTTTCAAAGGAGGCGTCATTCGTGCTTCATTAATGGCACGATGGGATAACACAGTAATGACAGTAGTGTTTTAATCAATTCCTCATTTCCGAATTGATTGCTGGTGAATTGGCGAGCTGAACAAGAGAACCAAGACAATTTTTCAGTCTGAGGAGCTCAAGTAGAATACTGTAAGTAGTTGCTTCTCTGTTTTTCATATTTTGATTCTGTAAGCTTGAAAAATGGAGTCTTCTGGTTCTGGAAAGGGTAAGGGTAGAAAACTTGGTGAGAGCAATCAGTCGAAGGGAAAGAAACAAAAGACTGATACAGAGCATGAAGGCACTGAAAGGAAGCTAAACCAGGACATCTATGACCCTTAGTCCAAGGCTCTAAACATGTGTAACACTTGCCCTCCTTTCTGAGCTGTTCACGTTGCTCTTCAGTCAACTTAGGTGGAAAATTCTTGTGCTGATTAGAAGAATGTCTCTTATCCTTCTTATGGCCAAAAGGCTTAGGCGGGAATTTAGGCCTAGGGGCTGATAACTCCATACTTCGAGACTTCTTGATTGCCTCTTCAAGACTTGGTGGATCGAAAGCTTTAACCCACCCTTTCAAGGGTTCAACCAAACCTTCGGAAAACAAAACAACCAATCTTCTTTCAGTGATGTTGGGCACCATCATCGAAAGTCTCTGGAAATCAGCAATGTAAGAATCCAAGGAGCCATGCTGCTTCAGTTGTGCAAGCTCACGAAATCTTACTTCAGGATCCTTAGTGTCGAACCTATCAATCAGCTTGTTGGTGAATTCTCCGTAGGTTCGAATAAGGTTATGGCCAAGTGTGACCAAACCATGGTACCACCACTCATGGGCAGCTCCATCCAAATGAAGTGTTGCAAACTTGATGGCATCTTCTTCTGGCATGGGACGAAGTGAAAGGTAGTTGTCTAACTTCTGAACCCACGATCTTGTTGAACACTTATCACTTCCATCGAAGTGAGCCAATGACACCTTCCCAAGGGCTTATTGATAGTCAGTTCTATGAGCCATATGAGCACGATTATCAACTCTTCCTTCGTTTCTTTTGTTTCTCTGGTTCAAGAATTGATCAAAGGACCATTGGTCTCTAAGATCAGGGGTAAGGTGGCATACTCCAAGTAGGCTTGCCTGGCATCGTCTACCAAAGGAATGGCAGCTTCGACTTCCTGTTCTTCCCTCTGAGTGAATGTAGGAAAGAGCGGCCTAGAGGCTGATCTGCTAGAGGTGGCATCATGCTGTCCAATAGTTCTACTTCCTCCATTACCATTGTTCCCATTGTTCTCATTGACTCCACTGCTTTCTCCTGTAGCATGGTTTTGATTAGGGGTAAAATTCTGAGGAGTTTGCTGGTCCATTCGTGCAAGTAACTGGGACATCAATTCAATCATTCCATCAAATTTCTTTTCCATCCTTTCATCTCTTTCATCCATGGCCTGCTTATGACTTTCAGCCATGTTCTCAACTGTTTTACCAGTATCAACTAATCTTCCTGTTTCTCTCAAAGCTCCTGATAAAGTATCTGCTTCTGGCACTGGCGGAAGCTGTGTCTGCTGTCTTCTGGCCTGACCTTTGGTGAAGTATCTATAATCACTATCACTTATCTGACTACTGAATCACTGTTGGGCATAGGTTGGCAGAATCATGGCTTTGATACCACTGTAATGAACCGGACCAATTTTTTTTTGTTTTTCACAATGCAATTACAATGAACACGCACCCATTAAGGTTAGCACTAAACCAAAATGATGCGGAAGTAACTCTAACCAGAATGTACACCAGGATCCCGATGTGGGCAAGGTGTGAGCATTGGTCAGAGGGTCTAATGCAAATGCAACTGAAGGGAACTCTAACCAAGAATGCACCTGTGCAGATGAGCATATGGTCAAAGGATCAATGCATGATGAACAGGATGTAACCCTAACCAAGAATGGTGCCAAGTAATGGCGAGCATGTGGTCAGAGGGTCCCTAAACTACTGAACTGAAAGAAAATAGGCGGCAAGCCAGCCTCTTCCACTTATTCAGTGGGAAATACAATAGATTAAATGCAAGATAAGAGAAGAATGGCTGATAGTACTACTAACAGCTTACAATATGCCAGAATGATCATTTAAATCTAGAGTTTTCAAGTCTTCATTGCTGCAACTGTATAGAATGTCTTCCAAAGACCAAATGTAACTTTCAATGCTCAAACCCAACCAAAAGGACAACTATCTTAATTCTGATATATCAGACCTGCAACATAAAATGGAGAAATCTGCAACCCAATACTCACTAGAATACTCATAACTTGTTCAATTCTCACTCTATTGACTTGAAATCAAATGCAGATTACCCTAAGTATGATGGCGCCCCAAATGAAACCTTAAAACCTCACCAAACAACTCCTATTGTTTTTGCACAAATCCCAAGACTACAGCAGAATGGTACGGCCCTCTTAAGGGGGCGATTTTGCTAAATAAAATCAGAATCTGCAAATTAAATTCCATAAACTTGCAAGTAGGGTCGCCCCAAGTAGACAAGATGATAATAGGAACACCCAGAACAATATCTTTTTCTATTTTTGATTTATGAATGAAAACTGCCTACAGCTATGCAACATAAGCAACTCTGAAATATGACAAAATGCTTGAATAACATCTACCAAATGCAATGAAACTCAACTACAATGCAAAACAACCCAACTACAAGCTAACCTCTCAACTAGTTGCTATCTTTCAAGCAAGAAGATGAGCCAATGCTAGGAGGTGTGCTTTCCCTGAAGCGAGTGCCTGAAGACAATTCAGTAGCATAACGGTGTAGTAGACAAAAGATCCCAAATGAAGAGCTGAGGCCTGAATATAAAGACATGAAGAGAACTTCTAGAAGCTTCAAGAAGGGCGCCCAAAACCCTAATTTTGAATTCAACATTTCCCTCCAAAAGAAGGCGTCCTTTTTCCTTAATGAAATATTTCATTTTTTAATAAAAGTCAATCCCTCAAGTAGGCGTCCCATTCATTTAGCTCAACATTTGACTTTTTAAATATATTTTATCTCACAATGACGCCTTGACCCTTTAAGTCCCCCTTTTTAAAAACAACATGAAGTTGTACTGCTAGGCAAGGGGGTGTTATAATATTAAAATATAATATTATAATGAAAAATACTTATCTCTCCAAGAAAAATGCACCCAAGGCCAAAAATTGAAGTGCCAGCTGAACCAACTGAAGAAGAAGACCAACTGAACTGAACCCAACCTGTCCACTGCTAAAAATAGAATTTACTAAAAATAGTAAATTCATGAAGTTGCTCAGAATGCCAAACTGACCATACCACCGCGAAGCTCTCTGCAAACCCAGAAAGAATCTGCAATCCTATTTCCAAACTTCAAGCAAGAACCTCCTCAAAATTAGGAAACCCTAATTTTACCATCCGAGTAGCCTACGGGTCTCCAGAATAGGCCAACGGTCAACTGCAATGGTCACATTTGAGAAGGGGACATTACAAGTTCCAAACAGGGTTGGCTACTTGGAAATTGTCAGACAAATGGATTACAATAGTGTGATGCATTTCAATTCTTTTGGGAAGCAGGCATTTATGCCTAGTACTTTATGCTTTGGTGATTTCACTGTGTTGGCTAAAGAGGGATATAACTCAATCCTTGATAGATTATTGCATTATAATATGAAAAGAGGACCAACCAGGAAATACTTTGACCATGAAGGGTATATTCATTCAGCCAAAAAGAGGATTAATTTTGGAGGGTATCAGCATGTACCCTATCCTTTCGATGATATGATCAGAAATCTGGATGAAAATGAAGCAGAAAGGGTAGTTGAAAGGTATAACCGAGGGCTACAAGATACTGAGTTATTGTCTTCTGGAGATGACGAAGCACCAAGAGTTGATGTGCCACAGGGTAAAACAGAAAAGGTATCCAGAATGAGGACTCAACAGTATGTCTGCCCAGTCAGAGAACAAAGTATTGAAAGTGGTGATGTTGATGCTAGGCACATAGAGTACAGATCATTTGTTTCTGATGATGAGTTTATACATTCCCCTGAGTTCAACGATTCTTGTACAAGCAGAAGGGGAAGGAGATAAGAGAGAATTTTGATGATATCACTTCTGGAAATGAGGAACAATTGTTGGCTCAATTGAAAAGATGTGTGGATGATGAAATGGCAAATATGACTCCTGAAGTGGGGAGGAAAATGTTGGAGGATGCTGATGTCATGATATTTCCTGGCCTTGATTTGAATTTTGCATTGGTCTTTGATAGTTTCTTGAAGGGTAGTAATGCTACTCATAAGCTTGATAAAGAGAAGGTGACAGAGGTGTATACGGGCTCCAAATATAATACTGATGAGGGATCAATGTTGATATGGGTTTTGTACCCACCCCACAGGAAATCAATGGTACTTGATACAGAGAAGGCATTTGGCCATGTCTTGACTTTAAAAGCTGGAGAAGCTGATCCTGTTGCTACTGCTGATATTGGGGTAAATATTGCAAAGTTGAATAAAGCACAGATTCAATTATTGATAAAAGAAAGAGAAATGTATAAAGCAAATAATGAGAAATTCCTGAGAGAAAATGATAGACTCAAAGACTTGGTTGGTGTTTCAATGGGAACAACCAAAATGATCACTCAAGGAGAAAGCTCTCAAGCAAAAGATCACTGGGTAGGGTTAGGTGCTTATTCTCAAGGAAAGCATGATGCTATTGCTGCAATTATCAAGAAGAGGCAGGATCATTTGACATCCTGGTTGAATAAATTGTGGGGAAAATATTCTCATACTCTTGCTGCATAGAAGGAGCACACAAGGATGGATGGACGAATCATGGAGAAATTTCATGAGTTGGCTCAAAGTGATGAAGCTAGAAGTTCTGCACTTGAAGCTGCAAATCACATAATCAATCGCCATCGAAATTTCTATGATGAATTGCAAGGAGATGAACAGGGGTTAATTGCAACTGCTGAGAAAATTGTAATTCCATTTTCTGATGATAATGGGGATTTGAAAGAGGCCACCAGGTGGAAAAATGATTGTGAGTCAATGCTGAGTGAAATCATGAAGATAGCTTCTGCAGAAGATACAGCATTGGAAGAAGTGAGTAAACAAAATGAGGAAATGGTCAAGATGGAAGTTACGGTCCGGAATGCTGTTGGGGATGCGGACACGTATGAGCGCCAGGATTATTTGGACCACCTCAACAAGACTCACTTGTGGCTAAATAGAGCCTAATTATTCTCTATCTTATGTTTTATAATTTGTATTTTCTATTTCTGAAAGGATGCGTCCTTTCATATTCTCAATGTATAAATGTCTATTTTGTAAACAATATGCAGATATAGGTAGAATAGGATAGAGAATAGAGAATACGGTGGAACACCATGTTTCACAGGGTTGAGACTATGCTGTATGGTTTGAAGCCATGGAAATATCAATGAAGATCATTTGATTTGCTGGTGAATTTTGGTGTCAATTGTTGTGTTGTGCCTATTGAAAGAATTATTTGAGTTGTCTCTAAAATTGATGTTTCTTGGTTATTTAGATCAACATAACAAGTTTATGTCTGGTTTATCAGTACGTATTTGCCATATCTGTGTGATTGGTTGATAGGTTCTTTCAAGGAAGGATTAAATCCTTTTGATTAATCACAGTAATCAGGGAATTTCATTTAGATCAATAAGAACTCAATAATCACAACCTTGCATTTTTATACTCGTTATAAATAAATATGCCAAACAATTTGAATGAATCTAGAAAGAATTCAGTTGTCTATGATTTTATTTGACTCCATATATTATATAAGGCACTGGTCTCACCATTTTTATCATTTAGTTTTATTCATACTTTTTACATCTGTTAATTGAGCATATTAGGGTTTAGTTTTGAATGCTGGTATACAATATATACCAAATTTGTTTTATTTTGTCCATTTCAATTTGCCATCTTGGACAAATCATGGCATGAAGATAAGATTAGTAGTCAAGTCTGCTTCATTTATTATAGGTACACCCGCCTAGGTCTAGCACTGCCTGGAGAGTAGAAGGTTTAATTCTTTCAAACCTTGTTCTGTTACCCTAAAACGTTGTGAAAGCTTGGCAACCTTTCGTGGTTCAAACTTGCATTTTGGAGAGATAACAGAACCCTCGTAGATAAATTTTAGACATTTATGCATAACCAAGTGTACGACATTCATAGCTACTAACTAGGGGATACCCAGCTTTACTCTGAAGAGTTCAGATCCAGGGATTATCTCGAATAGAAGCTTCACAGATTTACGTCCAACCAAAACTGACAGGATAATACTAGCCAAAGGGGGTACAAAAAGTTATTCATGCATGCAGATGGTGCTCACAAGTATATCATACCCATCTTTGTGCAAAAAGTTGATTAACGTGATCTCCTCAGTTATGATGTTTACTTGAGACTTCGGATCAACAAAAATACTTGCTACGATGTTTGCATTGATTCACGCAGGAATGTAGAGAGAAGATGGTTCCCTATTAAAAACCATCAGCATATCCTACGAAGTGAAGGTTATACCAGTACCACTGCTCACAAGCTGCGCAAAGGGGATAGGTTGATGCAGGAATGAGGCCATTGCATGCAATGAATGACACTCTCTCGGGACCCTCAAAAGGTTGCAAGACAGGACAATGACCCAATTAAGGTTTCGTTACACAACACTTTCAAAACCTTCCAACGACGCCTACTAGGGGTCGTAGATTGGGTTCTAAGGGAAAGGCCTCACAACAATCCTAGAATATGAGGAAATGAGTTTTCAATATCGCAAAACGGAACCAAGATGGTTCACGTCAGGTTCACCAAAAAAAGTAATCTAGAGGGGGACCGACCACGTCCCAGGTCACGGAGACCCAAGAGCGGAAGGCTGCCCTAACTTACCTCACTCTAAAGGGGTGTCTTGAAATGACAGACGAGAATGATGAGGACTATAAGGTCCTTCAATCACTCTACAAACCCGAAATCCAAAATGGGGCTCGGCGAGCCGGTTTTTGGGTTTAATACTGTACCTCTAGTAGCTCTCTCCCCAACAACGAAAGAGTGGTTCTAGGACGACAGCGCGACGCACTGGCATCTATTAAGTGTGTTGGCATCTGTACGACAAGAGGACCAAAAACACAGTACGAATCGCCAGAAAACAAGTTGACGGCCTAGCTAGTTATTTCTTAGGGGAACAAAATAAAACTATGAAATAGGAAAGATACCAATGAATATGATAAAGAAAATATATAAAAGCTAAGATGATGAATATGATCTCACAAAAGAGCCTATTCGCTAGCTAGCTCCAACTGCATGTCCACCTACACACAAGAAGGAAAATTGTTGGGGGTTGTATAGGGGTCTGCCTTAGTGAGACCCCCGTTTTGGTGTTTCCACCTCCACGGACAGCCGAGATAGCAACGATAGCGAAATATATGATAAAGGAGAAAAGAAAGTAGAGAACACAATAAACACTACAAAACAATAAATTGCTACTCAACCAAATCGTAGAGAGGAGTGAAAACATTACCACCTCCACCAAGTGCTCACTAGCCTTTGATAGAGAAAGAGAGCTTGAACAATCACCACAACCTCAACTGTGATGAAGGGACGTGTTGCAAAACTCAAGCCCCTATTGCAATGGCTTGTTCCACACTTTCTCTACAGAGTTGGAGTGTTGTTGTTGCAATGGAGTGTTGAAATTTTGTTGAGAGTGCTTGAGAATGTAAGAAGTGATTCCTAGAATACTTACAGGAAGATAGAGGATGAAATGAAGTGAGAATTGATCAATTTGAAAGAAGAATGAGCAAGAATAAGGCATCTTCGAGTTAGTTGGTCGAAGAGGGACATTACAATTCATTCCCAATAGGAATTGTAACACCTCTGCCAACGTCAGACGCAGGAATCCATCAGGAACGTAAGCACACTGCGCGGAGTTCTACTCACCGCACAGACGTCTGCGGGCCGCGTGGGTGTCCCCGACAATTATTCTTCTACCAACGCAATAGAAAAATTCCAAGTGGAACGAAGGCAGCTAATTGATGTGGAATTTTTCCTTCGGATTTGGTTTTCTAAGGTGAGGAAGTTTAAAAGGGGAATTTGTGTAAGGGGAGAGAATTCGCTCCTATACATTACCTTTTAAATTTTTTAATTACGGTGAAGTAGGACATTTTATGGTTGTGTCTCCATAAGGATTCTAACAATATTGAGAAAAGGTATGGAAAGAAATCATTTTAGAGAAGGAATAAAAGTTAAGAGGAAACAAAAGAGGCTCTACACAAATGAGGGAGACTACTCTACTAATGAAGAAGATGAAGATATCTTCGAACATGAAAAAGAAAAAGCTATTTTCATGGCTTTTGAAACTAGTGAAGAAGATGCAAAAATGGATTTCGGAAATAATGAAGATGAAGTAGATCTTGTGGAAGAATTGCTATGTGCTAGAAAAGAGATTAAGAGACTGAAAAAGAGAATTGCAGAAGAAGTGAAAGCTAAAGAATAGGTATCTCAAGATCAGGAGAAAGCAAACAAGATGATTGTTGAACTGAAGACCTAGGCATAAGAAGCAAACAGGATTGAAGAAGTTTTGACCGAAAAATTATTGTCAAGAGACAAGGACTATGAGAAGCTTGAAGGAGAAGTTGTGTCGATAAGAAAACAACTTGAGAAGGTGAATCAACAATTGTAAATGAAGTTTTGAGAGGGCACTAAGACACTAGATCAGATATTGGGATGTCAGAGATCTCTACATGTCAAAATCAGAATTATTTTTTATCATCAGAAGAATATCGCGACAACACAAACAGTGAAGCCTGCTAATGCAAGTCTCAAAGTACAAAATCTGAAAGAGTTATTGCAAGTGATGAGAGAAAGAAATTGAATGATGGCTTTATTCAAGTTGAAAAGAAGAGAAGATTCAGAAGACATGGGCACAACACTAGGTTCAATTATTCTTTTTTCGTTTACTATTTTATTTGCAATAGTTTTGGCCATAAGCATGTGGACTGTAGAAAAGCTCTAGTAAGAAGAAAAAGCTTTGTCAACAAAAATGCATTTACACCTCTATAAAATTTTAATATCATTTTCTACAAATGCAATAAATTTTTACACATTTCTAGGAATTGCAAAAGAAATTTGGTGAGTCCTCTACCAAAAACAGGAAGGAAAGGATCAAAATATAAAAGTCATGAATCAAATAAAGTCTGGAAGAAAATTTCAAAAGATAACAAGTCAAATAAATGAATGATTGCTCAAATTTCTCTACATGCTCAAAAAGAGAAGAATCTGTGGATCATAGACAATAGATGCTCAAGCCACATGACAACAGATAAAAGTAAGTTCATAAATTTCAAGAAATTTGAAGGAGATTTTGTGACTCTTGGAAATAATTTTGTTGCCAAAATCACCTTCAAGTGTAATTTGAGTCTTGATGGTGGTAGGACAAAGACACATGATGTTTTGTATGTTGAAGGACTAAAACATAATTTTTCAAATGTAAGTCAGATATTTGATAAAGGTTATAAGCTATCCTTTAGTCTTGAAGGATGTGAAATCAGGAAATCAAGTATTAAAGAGCTGATTGCAGAAGGAAGTAGGACAAACAATGACATATATCATCTCAATGAGCTAAATGGACAAAATTGACTTACCGTGTAGAGAGAAGAAAGCTGACATTACCATAGAAGGTTGGGACATTTCAAGTTTGATGACATTGTAAAGATTATCTTAGGAGGAATGGTCCAGGATATGCAAAAGATTAAGAAGCCTCAATCTACCAGTTGCAAACCATGTCATGAAGGAAAATAGACAAAAAGTAGATTTTCAACTAAGGAGTATTCTACATCAAAACCATTGGATATGGTCTATACAAATCTGTGTGAACCTATGGAGATTTTCCAAAGAATGGAACAAAATGATCTTGTTCTGTCCCTCGGTTGAAAGAGATGCCCTGAGCAATTGGAGAAGCACTTTGATAGACAAATTTTATTTTGCCGACCCAATGAAGGTATTCGCGTTTGTTCCACCAGACAACAAGGATCACATTTTTCACACTTCGTTCAAATAATAGTTGTACCCGTATGGAATTCTTTTGTTTTTCAATATTATCCTTATCATCATTCCTATTATCCTCCTCACCAATCCAACCAGGAGTCTACAAGGAGACAAGTATTTCATGATGCTCCTTCATGATTACACTAGAATGGCTTGGATTATTTTTCTAAAAGAGAAGTCATAAGCATTTGAGAAGTTTAAGGCATTAAAGGCATTGCTAGATAATGAAACTGACAAATAGTCAAAGTTTTGAGATCAGACAGAGGTGGAGAATTCACTTTTAACAAGTATGAAAAATTCCCTGAAGAGCATGGGATCTAGAGACCATTTTCTACTCCTAGGACTCCACAACAAAATAGAGTTGCAGAAAGGAAGAACCGAATTGTATAAAATATGGCAAGAACAATGTTAAGTCACGAAAATATACTAGATATTAACTAGAGAGAAGCAATTCACACTGCAGTAAATATTCTAAACAAAGCTCAAATCAGACCTAAGTTTGATAAAATACCACATGAGCTATTGAGAGGAAGAACAGATTCAGTCAAACATCTCAAGATATTTGGAAGCAAGTGCTACATCAAAAGGGATGAAGAAAACTTGGGTAAGTTTGATTCTAAGTCTGATGAAGGTATTTTCCTTCACTATTCTATGACAAGCACAGTATACATGTGCTATAATAAAATATTGAAGAGGATAGTAGGAAGTGAACATGTAAGAGTTGATGAGATAATTCAGTATACCAACATTCTGAAAGTTGAAGATGATGAAGATACAATCTGCAACAATGATGAAGACTCATAAGTTGATTCTAAGAACACTAGTACAAAGTCTCTAGCAAGGTATGTACAAAAAAATCAATCTAAATACTAGATTATAGGAGACAAGAATAATGGAGTAAAAACAGAGAGAAAAAAATGGAAAAGCAAATGAAAAAGTACATTTTGCATTGATATCAAAAATTGAACCAAAGTCCTATACAGAAGCAAGCAAAGAAAAAGGATGGATAGAAGCCATGCAAGAAGAGTTGACCTAGATCAAGAAAAATGAAACTTAGGAGCTAGTCCCAAGACCTAAAGGCAAGAATGTCATTGGTACTAAGTGGGTGTTTAGAAATAAGCTGAATGAAGATGGAGAAGTAATCCAGAACAAAGACAAAATTGTTTGTAAAGGGTATGCTCAGGTTGAAGGTATTGATTTTGAAAAGACATTTGCTCCAGTAGCAACACTGGAGGCTATCAAAATATTTTTGACTCTTTCAACATTCAAAAATTCAAAGTATATCAGATGGATCTGAAGTTAGCATTCTTGAATGGAAAGTTGCAAGAAGAGGTTTACTTTGAGCAACCAGAAGGGTTTCAATGTTTAGGCAATCCGGATTATGTGTGCAAATAAATAAGGCTTTGTATGGATTGAAGCAAGCCCCTAGAGCTTGGTATTCTGGGTTGGATGGATACTTGCAATAGCAAGGGTTTCAGAGAAGAAGTGCAGATAGTAATCTGTACATAAAAATAAAAGGTGATCAACTACTTATAGTTTTGGTCTATGTAGATGATATCATTTTTTGTTGTAGCAATGATAACATGTGCAAAGTGTTTTAGATTGCAATATAGAGTGAGTTTGAATTGTCAATACTAGGTGAATTACCTTTCTTTCTTGGGTTGTAGATTACACAATCAAATAAAGGCATATTCATTTCCCAGAACAAGTACTTAAAGAGATGCTATATTTTGGGCAGTGTTGATGTGATTTTCGTGACCGCACAAACACAGAATAGAGTCGCCAACGGCTACCCTATTCTCTCTTCATCAAAGTATCCAACACACTAAGATTGCGAGAGAGTTCGTGACTTAAACTACAAAGGTTCCTTCAGTGCAATAGAATACCCTTAGTTGGCTTGATGTGTTTTTGCTGGTATTTCAAGGGGACTTACGCAATTGTTCGGCAGCTGATAGCAGACAACAAATTAAGGGTTTCACGTGGTTCGAATGATTTGGCAGGTGAGCACAAGTTTCCTAACACTAACTAGAAATGAACTGAATTTAAATGAGTGTAGGGATAAGAAGGTTCTAAACTCTACTCTAAGACGGGATGTGGGATTAATCTCAACAGACTTCAATCAAACTCTACTCCGCCTCACGTTGGACAGCTTACACAAAGCTGGTGCAATCTTCAAGGGAGTGGCAAGAGGTTTTCAAGTCGCAATTCGGCATCAAGACACCATCAAGACAATGCATGCCAAGACGTAAATCACAACCGAAGTTAAGCTTGTAAAATTTTCCAGTCATCCACACAAGGAAAACTTGTCATCAGCAAGCTGCTAGTGGTATGGACTAAAACGAAGTTGCCTTGATTAACACCACAAATCCACAGCTAACATCTACTTGCATGAAAATGAAATTATGCTACTTTACGCTACTTGAAGTAGAAGGGATGAAGAAACCTTGCTAGCTGCTTATAACAAAGATGAATTCACCATTCAATGAAAGATCTTTTATTGTAATAGTTTTCACAACAATCTCTTACAAATTTTTCAAGGGAAAACTTTCCTTTTCCTTCAAACTATGTTATGCTAAGCTATTACAACTAAAGTCTCTCTGCTCTACTCTCTAGTCTGATCTAGTGTCTAACTAAATTACAAATGAGGGGGATGCCCCTTTATATAGCTGGCCAAGTCCAACCGACGGCTCAAATTCAATTACAATGAAGGGCTCAGATTGAGCCACATAAAACCTAACCCTAAAAACCGCCACCAAGAAGAGTGGTGTAATAAATGAGAAATTAATGGCCACCATCTTCTAGAAGATTCTTGTTTGTAAACACATTCACACTGTTTTTCTTTCTGACTGCAAACTAGATGAGTCTAATCATCATTGCTTCGACTTCTTGAAAGGGTATGGCAGTCATGTCCTCGATCTGACTCCAAGGCGACAACTTCTTTCCCTTGCTCGAAGATGATTTTCCTCCTTGATGTTGTTCTTCAACTTTGAAGTACTTGATGGTGACCATTAATGCTTGGGTTTCCATTTTTTTCTCCATCCTGAGCTTTGAAAACATTTCTTCTTTGCCACCTGAGTTGGGCACATACTAGGTCTCGACACTTAGCCATTTTCTCCAAGTATTTGCTTCATCTCCCCAAGTCATCATGCCTTGGCCTCGGTGTTCACCCTGCAAAACAAGCAAGGAGAAGAGCATCAAAACACTTCATCATATAAACTCACCTTACTTACCTGATTTTCATGCTTTAACTTCCAAGGTCTGGGTGATCTTTGGATCTGATAGCATTCATCTTTTTTCTCTAGCAACTTTACTTTCTTCATGATTTTTCAACTTCTGCAGGCTGGGGCATATAACACTTGTGCATCAAATTCCAATGCCTTAGAAAAATTTACCTTCCTCAAGGGCGTATTTAAGAGATGCATTTTTAAAATCATCTTTTGAAAGTGTTAACATCAATTGCATCTTCTTCAAGAAATTTATTTCACCAACTGAGGTGTTGACAACTTTGATTTTATTCATCTCTGGCTCAAGAAGACTATCTTCATGAAGAATTTGAGCAAATTCACCTAGGCAATCAACTTCAAATTCATCCGACAAGGCATTTTATTTCAACAACATATTTTATCCTTCTTTCCTTAGAAAATTTTTAAATTTTCACTAAAGGAATTTCATTATTCAAGTGCTTATCAAAATTCTCCATCTCAAAATCCTTGGCGAGCTGTGGAAGATTTTAAAATCTATTCCTTGTCGAAAATGTTCGATACCCAGAAGAAAATTCCCTACAGAAAGCATCAAATCCATGGGTCTACAAACGAAGGGGTACATTTAATTTTTTGAATTTTAAACCTTAGAAAAATATTTTTCATCAAATTTATTTCCATTCTTCATCTCTGGGCGTATTTTCTTGCTCTAACTTTGAAAATTTGCATCATCTTCGTGAAGTTGGCACCTTCTGACATATCTAAGCCAATTTTATCCATGCCTCTAAAAATTTTATCTCCTCCATCAACTTGGGTGTATTTTCCTCTAGAGGAAGGTGGAATTAAATATCTTAGAAAATTTTAATGATCAAAGTTCATCTTCTCTAGGTGTGCTTCTTCTCTTTTAAAACTTAGGAAAATTTCAAATTTATCCTCCTGCCAGCTGGGCGCATTTTGGACATTCTCCTGCCATTTGCATACATGCCTTAATAAATTTCATCATCCTCTCAAGTCTGGGCGTACTTTCTCTAGAGGTGAAATTTTAATACTTAGAATTTTTTTTTAACATGTCAACACCTTTCGACACATTCAAGGGGTCTTGGAGGAATTTTAACTTAGAAACTTCTTCAATGCCTTAGAGCTTCCTCTCTCTTAACTTTGGCGCATATGACCCCTCAAACTTTCATCTTCCCTTCCTTAGAATTCTCTTTCAACTTGGGGCGCATTTACTGGATCCAACTTCAAATTTAAAGCACTTAGAATACTCTTCAAGTCAAGGCGTAAATGAGGGGTCATACTTTAAATTTTAAATGACTTAGAAACCTTTTAATTTACCTCAAATAGCTAAGGCACATGCATGGGGTCTTACTTCCAATTTAAAACACTTGGAATATTCTATATTCTCCCCTTCAGTCAAAGGCGCATTTAAGGGGGTAAGCTTCAAATTTCACACTTAGAATATTTTTTTCCAACTCTTCTCAGGAAAAGGCACATTTTATAAGTCCTCCTTCCAATTTTACACTTAGAAAATTTTCCATGTGCCTCTCTTTACCTAAGGCGCATTTAGGGGGCCAAGCTTCAAATTTACAACACTTAAGAGTATTTCTAACTTCTCCTCCAAGTCAAGGCACATTTGACCCTCCAGACTTTGAGTTTACTTGCCTTGGAAAATTTTCAACACTCCTTCATCAAGTTAAGGCGCATATGGAGTGTCAAGCTTCAAATTTAAAACACTTCGAATATTTTCATCACCCCCCAGCTGACAAGGCGCATTCAAGGGTAGTTGCTTCAAGTTTTCAATACTTAGTTAAAATTTCCAGCTCTCATCTTTGCTTATGGTGCATATTAGGGGTTGAGCTTCTAGTTTCATGCCTTAGAACTCTTCTTACATTCCCTCCTTGCTTGGGTTCATACAAGCCCTTCTACTTTCAATTTTCAACACTTAGGATATTTCTTCATGGCATCTCCTCAAGCTTGGGCGCATTTTGCCCTGTGAGCTTTCAATTTGCAATACTTAGAAATTTTTCATCAATCTCCAGCCTCCTAGGCACATTTCACCATGTCTGCTTCAAATTTTCAACACTTAGAGGATTTTTTACCCTCCTTCCTAGCCAGGGCGCATTTAGGGTGGCAAGCCTCAAGTTTACAACACTTAGAGTATTTCTCATCCATCTCCTAGTGAAGGCGCATTTGTTGGGTCCAACTTTAAGCTTACAACACTTAGAAAAAATTTCAAGGGTTCCTCTTCTTCTTAAGGCGCATTTTGACCTGTGAGCTTCAAGTTTTAATGCCATAGTCAAATTTTTGATGCCACCAACTTTCCTTTAACCTAAGGCGCATATAGAGGTGTCTACTTCAAGTTTAAATGCCTTAGACAAATTTTTATCCTCCACCCATGAGGGCGCATTTGAAGGGGGGAGGTGGATTTAGCAATGCCTTAGAAAATTTTCATGGAGCTCATGTTGGAGATGGGCACATTTGAGGGTCAAGCTGGAATTAAGTCCAGACTTAGACAAATTTTCACTTTCCAACTGATTGTTCCTTGGGCACATTTTCAGGGTGGAGAAGGATTTTTTGTCGGACTTAGACCTCTTCTCAGCTACTCGTTCATGCCTTACTATATTTAGTAAGTTCTTTGTTTTCATACTTCTGAAGCTCGAACTGATTTGAAATTTCAACCACAGGATCCTCATGACTTAACTGATCTATTCACAATGTCGTCCCGAGCTGACCTGCTATTTATGGCATGTTTCTGCGGGTAATTTACTATTTATAGCAACTGCTTGATCTCATGACCTCCACATTTTCGTTTGTCTTGAAATTTGAATGACGTGATCCTCACCGGTAGACCTGCTCATTCACACTGGCACCCGATGCTAACTTACTATTTATAGCCTGTTTCTAGAACGCCTTACTATAAATAGTAAGTGCTTTGATTGCCTTCAAATTTTACTGGTGGATAGCTTGAAAGATACTGATCGCAGTGGGATACACCGGTTCTCAAAAATTCTGGCATTTACCCCTCAATTTGGTTCCCAAAGTTGGAAACCCTAATTTGACTTGCATGTCTATCAAATAACCTCTGTTTGACCTCGTTTCTATTACATGTCGATCAGTTTGTGATTCTGAAGTGCTGGGAGGGGGCTGCCAGAGTGGATCTGCTAAAAATAGTAAGTTGCTGAAAAAGTGATCATCTCCATTTGCATGTCACGTCACTGCATAGCTCTTGAAAAACCTATAAAGAATAACTCGACATGCGCTGAAAAGCCCTACATGAAAACCCTAAAAATAGCCTCTGAAGATGGCTCCTAAAAAATTCATGATCCAGGTTTGCATGTTATACCACTGCGAAGCCCTCGAAAAACCCACAAGGAATATGCTAACATGCGCTAAAGACTTCAACATGCAAACCCTAAAAATAGCCTTTGAAGTCTGAATACTGAAAGTCATCATCTCATTTTGCATGTTATATCACTGCAGAGGTCTCAGAAAACCCAAAAAGAATCTCCAGACATGCATTGAAGAACTTTGCATATAAACCCTAAAATCTGCCCCTGAAGCTGAACTTGCTAAAAATAGAAAGGAGTCTGTTTCAGCTCAAAATTTGCAAATGAGCAGCCTGACATGTCTCGGATGCAGTGTGACTGAGAGAAGTTCAACAGTGCTGAGAGAACGCACCAAATTTGCTACTTACTCAAAATAGAAAGTTGTTCGTTTCAGCTCAAAATTTGTAGACGAGCAGCCTGACATGTCCCAGATGCAGTGTGACTGAGAGAACTTCAACAGTGCTGAGAGAACGCCCCAAATCTAGTACTTACTAAAAATAGTAAGTTGTCAGAATTCGATGAAATTTAGCTGGGAACCTGCTGGAAGCATACTGACTACAACGTGAAGCTCGGATTCTGACTTATTCACTCCATTTGACTTCAAATTGACCAGAAAACTCAAAACCCTACTTCTATAGACTTAGCCAAAATCTCACGTTTAAGCTCAAAGGCAGGCACATACCCAGAAAGGCAGACAACAGAAGAGACAGACAGACAGACAGACAAAGAGAGACAAAACCAAAGCCAAAGGACGAGGAACGGAGCAAAAATTAGGGGGTCCCCATTTTGAATGGGGTGATGTGTGAAAAGGTCACAATAGGCAGCACCTAGAGAAACTGATGTCCAAGCAGTAAACAAAATATTTAAATATTTCAAGGCTACAAGATTTGGATTGTGGTATCCAAAGAGTGAAAATTTTACTCTGATTGGACACACAAATAGAGATTGGGTAGGCAGCATAGATGATCAAAAAAGTATAAGTAGTAGATCTTTCTTTCTTGGTGATAGTTTGGCATCTTGGTTCAGCAAGAAACAGAACTCAATTTCTTTATCTACGGTAGAAGCAAAATACATTTCTGCAGCCTCATGTTGCACTTAAATATTATGGATAAAATAGAGTCTTAAGGAGATGAAGATTAAATTTGATGAACCTATTTCTATTCTTTATGATAATACCAGTGCCATAAATATCCAAAAGAATCTAGTAATGCACTCAAGCACAAAGCACATTGCAATCAAGTATCATTTTCTGAGAGAGAGTTGCAGAAAAGGAGGTGAAGTTGGAGTATGTTGAGATAAAGGATCAAGTAGTAGACATCTTTACAAAACCACTTCCTAAGGAGACATGAGTTTTTCTTGCAAAATCTAGGAGTTATCACTCCCTCCTCTTGAATCAAGAGGAAGCACAAGTTAAGGGAGGGCTTGGTCTCCCTACTGCAAGAAAGATAGGTGCTCTTTCTGAATACTTTCAAAAGAAATGAAGCGTGGATTCAAGGGGAGTCTATCCAAGAAATAGGTTTTTGAATTATGTAGAGTACCAAAAATGCAAAAGGGGGAGAAAGTGAAATAAAAAATGTTATATCTTCCAAAGGGAAGAAATCAATCTAAGGGGGAGAAATGTGTTTGTGTGTGACCGGTTTGTTTTATGGGTGGCCCAATATTCTGTTGAACTTGCCATCACTGAAAAAGGGTGAGATTGTTGAACAAAGGTTGTCATTGATGTCAAAGGTTGATGTAGTAAGGGGATTGATGTCAAAGGAGTTCCTTGTGTCAAGGGTCTAAAGCTAAGTAGTACTTGAATTATCATTATATTCTCCTGATATATGTTACTAAAGCATGATGTATGTTAGATAATCAATACGGTTGCATACCGTTCTGTGTTGGTAATTTTACTATCAAATCAATCATATCACTAAATCAAAAAAAAAATTATTATATACAAAGGAGTGTTTGTATACCTGTTGTATGCTTTTCATATCTTGCTTGCATCTATCCATAGTGACAAAAGTGATCCAGTAGTCTGTACCATAATTTTTTAGCTTATTTTCAAGACAGAGATTTCTCTAGAAATACAATTATGATTTGCATTTCTTTCAGAAATGGAGTTTGTCTATACGGTTTGAGAGGAGAGTATGTCTACACTAGTTCTATCATATATTCAAGAGTTTCTAGAGGATATGTTCAACATAAAGAAATATTGAAGTGGCAAAAGGTTCTCTATGTCTTTCTGTCAACCAATTAGTGTTTAAATCTTGTTCAATAATGGCTAGCAGTGTGTGTAATTTAAATCTTGTGTGTGGTGTTAAGATAGGACCTAGTTAAGTTTCTCGTGGTAGTGCATGACATCATGTTCTTTTGGTGGAAAAAAAATTGATTTTGGATTGACCTGTTACACATTTCATGTAAATTAAATTTATATACACTTTTTTCTATCCTAGTTAGTTGTGGATCCTTGGTCGACACAGAAGAGTGTTAATGCAATTTCATGTATATATTTCTCTATTGTGCAGATGCATAGTGTGAATTAGAATTACACTGGTGTGAAGAAATGTTGATCGTAAATGCAAATTGAAGAGAAAGTGGTGTTCATTTAAAATGGAGAGTTATATTTCAATGTGTGTGCCAGTATCAAAAGATCATATCCAATGTGGAAGAGTGTAAATTGTAACTCTAGCATGTGTATGAGATGTATTCAGCCATAAAGAAGACTTGTAAGCTTTATCTCTATAATCTAGTAGGACTAGTGTTCTACCTCCTCTTTTTTTTGTCAGGGATTGGTGTCCCCAATAGGTTGGTGCCTCTGATAGGTTGCTGTCTACTTCATCTTGTAAAATTCACTTGTATATTTTTTCTTTGTGAGGATGGATATAAATAGTAGATCCAAGCAGTTATTCTCACCATTTTTTCCCATCTTGGGTTTCCACATATATCTAGTGTTCAATTGTGTGACTGTGTGTTCAATGCTTGATTAGTAGTAGTGAAGATTCAAGTTGCATGATATGATATTTTCAATTGAAGTTAAGAGTTTTCACTTTATTAGATCTACTAATTCACCACCCCTCAAAAAATTTTGTGCCCTTCATATAAATCATATTTCAATCAAATTAGGTATTGAATGGAATAAATTAAACCTTGCAACTCAAGGATTTTTAGTCAATTATGAGTGTTTGTAGTGTAGAAAAATGTACTCCTTTATAATTTCACACACTCTTTGGGCCATCTTAATTAAATTAGACTTAATTATTCCTTACTAAGCCCTATTTGCATCTACAAGCTTAATAAA
>VDFB02148968.1:0-32631 GCA_007258455.2 Sequoia sempervirens | reverse complement strand
AAAAAGTGTAAACCAATATTGTGGGATCACCCTTAATTAGGTTTAATAATCTAGGGGGAACAAAACATTGTGTGAAATTTTCAAGGGTGAAAATTTACAATGCTACAAGAAGTAGTCACTTTACTGCTTTCGCTTTGATCCAAATACCTAGAGAATGAATCAAGGCCTCTTATAGTATTCACTCACCCACCCCCATGTGCTAGCATAGTTAATTTAGTCCAAAAATGTGCATATGAACTAAAAGTTTCTATTGCCACCTTTACATTACTCTCAAATGAAGTAGTTTTCAAGAATGTGTTCATTGTTGGCATAATCAAATGGTTTGGAGTTGAAAAAATTGAGATAGTGTATTATAGAGGGACTTGACATCTAACTGTAGGTATAAATTATATATTCATAGGTGTCATGAATTGAGAGAATAGATTTGTGAATTTTTGAATTCTTTTTCTCTTAATGCTCTTAAGAGAGTGTCTTGGTACAATGTAGCCTAGAAGGATTTAGAGACCTAGGGAATGAACTAAGGCCTCCACTAGCATTCAACCACCAAACATTATGTGCTAGAGTAGTCATTTTTTTCCCATGAGGTTTAGCCGAACAAAAAAATCATTTTGGCTAATTTACATTACTCTCAACTGAGGCATTTTTAAATAATCATTCATTCTTGGTAGAATTAAATGGTATGGAGATATAAGAAAAATAAGACAAGGTACTATAGAGGGAGTCAACATCCACTTGTAGGTTGAAATGAGACATTTGTATTTGTCATGGGTTGAGAGAATAAGAAGGAAAAACATGTTAACCTTTTTCTTAGGGCTCTTAAGATACTTTTTCAAAATATTATAGCTTGGAAAAATTTGAACTCCTAGGGAACATAATGAGACCTCCCCTATCATTTACCTATCCACCTTGACATGTTGGAATACTCAATAAAAAAAATTATTGGCATCTTTAGACTACCCTCAAATGAGGAATTTTATAAGAATATATTCATTTTTGGCATAATCAAATGGTAAAGAGTTGAAAAAATAGAGATAGGGTATTGTGGAGGGACTTAGCATCCACGTGCAAGTGCAAATAAAATATTTGTAGGTACCATGGATTGAGAGAATACATAAGAAAAAAATTGACATTTTTTCTCTCATATCTCTTAAGAGACATTATTAAAACTATGTACCTTGGAGGGATTAGGATACCTAGGGATTAAAATTGGGTCTCCCCTAGCATTTAACCCTCCTGGATTAAAATGGGGTCTCCAAATGTCATGTAAACCTTAAGAGGGGTCTCTTAAAAGGTGAATTAGAGATCTTAGGGATACATTTGTAGGAACAATGTAATAAAGGGGGAATGCTAGCATAACTCTATTACATTGTTAGCAAACATGTTAGAGGGCAGTTTCTACTATGGTTAAACCATTTCATCAACTACTCGTTTAATTGCTCAAGTCCTCATTGTGTTTCTTGTATAAATGATTTGCACTGTTTCAAATAATACATCAAGCTTTATAGCTTTCAAAAGTGAATTTTAGTGCATCTGATCAAAATTTATGTAAAAATTCATTTTTCAAGAAATCAATGTAATGACAGGCTCTCAAAAAACATAATTTTCTTTTCACAAAAGGAAAAAATTAAGAAAATAAAAAAGTGGAATTTATGTTTGGAGGAAATAATTTATCTTTTTTAATTAGGAAAAAATTATTAAGGTAGTGCAATAAGGTTTTGGCAAGGTTTATTAAGAGCCCTAAGAGAGAGAAATTATCAATCTATAATAGAGAATTTCTTAGAGTTTGCAAAGCCTATAAATGTTTTATTTAGAACTATATATGATGTAGGATCCATCCACAATAAAATCTCTTAGATTTTATTATTTCAACACTTTTTGACCATGGAAATAATGAATGCATTCTTACAAAATATAAAGGTGCCAATAGGCATATGCAGTTTTCATTCTGTGTTGTTGGGTTGAACCAACTATGTCGACAAAATTGGGATGGGAAATTAATGTTATAGGAGGACATGTTTCATCCCCCATGTTTTCCAATCCCTGAAATGAATTTCCAAGTTCTTCCTCCATGAACTCTCGAATCATAGACCATAGTTATTGGACAACCACCCTCCAAGTTGTCTCCTTGACCCTCGTAAAGGTATAACCCTTGGTCCCTAATCATAATTACTAGACAACCATCCTCCAGGTTGTCTCCTCAACCCTCGTAAATGTGTAATCCTTGGTCACAATCTCATGAACTCTTTTGGCAACAATCCATATTGAGCTTTTCACCAAACCCCTTACCTGTCTCCAAAAATCAAACTTCACAATATATGTATTCTTCAATCTATTAGTAATAAAAAAGAAAAGAAAATAAAGCCAAAAACTCTTCTAATACAAAGCATCATCTCAAAGTGAGAAGCTAACTTGAGATGATGGAAATTCCTCCATCCTTTGATTCCACCAGCCTCCAATATGACCCTGTTACACTTTATCCATTTGATGGCTTGGATGAGTCTTTGGAGGCTTCATTAGAAGTCACAAAGATAGCCCCAATCTGAATGAAATTTATATTGTTCTTATTTCTAATATAATGACCCTTGATATAGCCAAAGAAAATTCCCCTCTTTCGATCTAGCTTCACCAAAACCAATTCAAATCTCATCATAAATTCACTCTCTCAAACACCAACAGTAAGAAGATAGAGTACTTTGGACTCCATGTTGTGCATTTCACTTATTACAAAGAAGAGATCCCTTTTTCTCATTGGGTGATAAGCTTCCAATAAATAGAGCTTTAAATAGGCATCAAACAAATTCATGGGGACACTCTTGATGGTATTATCAATGGGAAATTCATGAATGTGCTTGTCATATTTAACATTAGGACATTCATGAATAGTAACCACATCTCCCATATGCATACAACATATAACATTCTTTGCAATGACTAGAAGAACACCTTTTAACTCAACAGTCTCAACATTGAAACCAAAGGTGGCAATAGAAATAACGATTACATCGAGTTTCAAATTATACAAAATAATAGTCATACCAGCATCCAGACCCATCATCAAAATGCGCATCTTCTTCTTTAAATTAAAAAGATACTCAAACAAACATGATGCATTGAGTCTTCTACATAGGAGTGTGCCTTGTGCAAATTCTACATAGGAGTGTACCTTCTGCAAGCATAGTCCATGCTCACTACACCATATTCTTTCTTTGGCTTGATGGAACTCAAAGAACTATTGCAATCGAGTTATATTTTCCTCTCACATCTTTGGGATTTGGTGGCAACCACGTTTTCACTCCTAAAAACTCATTGTCAAGCACAGAACCATCGAGTACACAACCATTCAACCCCTTTGATTTTCCTTTGTGCGCAGCTCTACTCTTCCTATGTGATGGCCATGGAGGTTCTAAAGCTGCGTTGAACTCTTCTTGGCACCGTCAGCAAACCCTGGACTCCTCCTCGACGCCTTCCTCGAATTCTTCAATGGGCTCAGACTTCCTTAAAAAACGTTTCGCAATCATGACAAAAGGTTTTGATTTGAATTAAAACAACTACTCACATGACAGCGTACTAGCATAAATTGATACCCATGGTATTCGTTTTGATACCAAATGAAATCTATAAAGCTCGATGTATTAATTCAAATAGTGCAATTCACTTATACAAGCAACACAATTAGGACTTGAGCAGTTGAACGAGCAATTGATGAAACAGTTTAACCATAGTAGAAATTGCCCACTAACATCTCTACTAACAATCTAATAGAGTTATGCTAACAACTTTAAAACTAGCCAAGATATGTGGAATGATCATCCAAAGACTCCTGCAAACCCATTTCATTCCAACTTTTAAAAATCACTTAAATTAATTATTTTTGTAAATTACTAAGTAAAAATAGGGAAAACTAATTTCTCTCAACTCACAAGGAATATGGCCATGAAAATTCTCCATATTTGGTGAAATTCTTGACCAAAATAATATCTATAAAATAATTTTATTCCATCCCTCGTGAATTTTTAGAAAAAAATTGTTTATGTGAAACTACTAGCTAAACTAGATAACTACAATCAAGAAAAAATTTCAATCTTTCAAACTTGAATCACATTGAGGATTCAAGATGTAATGAGATGCTAAGAGCGCTAAAACTAAAAAAAAATGAAATAAATACTATTAGGTCTCAAAATCATTGCTCCACTTCCTAGAGAAAAATATTACCACAAGGCTAGGGTTGTCATCATGCAAGTGAAATCATCTCATCAATAGATTGTGGAGGGATAATGACCAACTCTATGAGAGTGGGTTAGATCTCCTAAAATTTAAGCTCAGCATAGACTTAGGAGGTTGTTTATAGGGGTATACGGGTAAGTGCACCAAGCTGTGACACAAAAATGGCTCTTAAGATGCCACTTTATTTTTGAAATCAGCAAAATATGATGTTCACTCGAGAAAATGAAGATAGTTACACTCAAAATCTGAAGATGCGGAAAGAAAAAAAAGTTGAAGTGCTTTGAGTCTAGTTTGTAAGCTACTATTTTTTTTGAAATAAATGAAGATTAAGGGTTTCAAAAAGGGGGGCCCAAAAATAGGTCATGTTTTTATCAAAAAAATAGCATAGCGTATTATGCCCCCCCCCCTTTTTGATTAACTTTTCTTTAGAATTTCAAAAATTTGAATGGTGAGAAATTAGCTAACACCTTGTAGTTTTTCCCCGTTCTTTCGGCTAATTTGTTTAATGAATATATAATATTTTATGAATTTTCGAAGTAGACACATCTTGAAAATTTGAAATTTGAGCATGCTCCCCCCCTATTTTTTTTGAAAATTAATCAAAATTTGAATTTTTTTTCATCATGCATAGAATGGAGTTTAGTTTAAAAATATATAATTTGTTTCATGATTTGATGAACGAGTAAAATTATATCTTAAAACTAACACATGTTGGTTTTTGGCAAAAAATAGAGGCAATAACAAGAGAAGTTATCGATGAAAACCTTAACTTATTCAAAACGTAAAAAAATATCTATATTTAGATAGCTAAGAGAGATTCTAACATCATCATGATGTTTTAATAAATGTGCATTGAAAGACATGCAAACGTGACAGTGAGCATAGACAAAAATATGTGAAAATTTGATAAATCCTGATAAATTCACATCCATAAGCAGCCCATTTGGTGAGCGCAAAATTTGGAACTCTCCAAATGAGACATCACATTTGGCGCTCCCCAAATTTGGCTAGCATCAAATGAGATGTCTCATTTAGAGAGCACCAAATTTGGTGCTCACCAAATGAGCTACTTTGACTAAAACCTAAGTTTGCTTTGTGTTTGCTCCACCACTTTCATAATGCTTCGAGTTCACAGGTTATTATCATTGATGGATAGTTAAAGTTTCACTTTTCACAACCTCTCCACCTCCTTCCCTCTTAACCAATATGTACCCATTCTCTCTCCCTTTCTCTATCCCTCCCACCCTCTGTCTCTTGGATCTCTCACACCCCCTCTCCCTCTCTCAAGTCTCTCCTTCCCACCCTAACTAGACAACTCTCTCTCCCTCGCAAGTTTCTCTCTCTCAAATCTCTCCCACTCCCTCTCTTTGTCCATCTCAAGTCTCTCTCTTATGTCTCTCTCTCTTAAGTATCTCTCTCAGGTCTCTCTCTATTAGGTCTCTCTCTTAGGTGTCTCCTACTCCCTCACACCCCCTCTCCCTCTCTTAGGTATCTCCCCCACCCTAACTAGATAACTCTCTCTCTCTCCCTCTCAATTCTCTCTCTCAGGTCTCACTCCCTCCCACCCTACCTAGACTACTCTGTCACTCTAACCCCCTCTCTCACACCTTGTCTCTCTCAAGTCTCTCCCTCAAAATATCCTTCCCACCCCCTCTCCTTCTCTTAGGTTTCTCCCTCCCATCCTAACTAGATAACTCTCTTTCTCCGATAGTAGTCTCACTCCCTCCCACCCTACCTAGACAAATCTCTCACTCCAACTCCCTCTCTGACACTCACTCTCACACCATCTCCCTCTCTCGGGTCTTTATATTTCTCTCTCCCTAGATAACTCTCTTTATCTAATGTAGTAGTCTCTCTCTCTTAGGTCTCACTCCCTCCCACCCTGCCTAGAAAAATCTCACTCCAACCCCCTCTCTCACACCCCTCTCTCTCACCTAACCCTCCTGTGCTCCCCATCTTTCCTCTCCCTCATCTCTCTCTCTCGTGTCTCTCTCTCGTAGGTCTCTCTGCCATCTCCTGTGTCTCTACTCCCTCTCCTGGGCATCTCTCTCAAATTCCCAGGTCTCTCTCACCCTCTCTCGTGTCTCTCCCTCAAAAATATCCCTCCTGATAATACTGATGGCTCACACCCCTCCTCGTGGCTCAATTCTCCGTATTTCTCCTCTCTCTCTCTCTCTCTCTCTCTCTCTCTCTCTCTCTCTCTCTCTCTCTCTCTCTCCAACTCCTCTCTTACGCCTTCCTTATCTTTCTCTCCCTCCTCATCTCTTAGGTCTCTCTTAGTGTCTCCACCCCTCCCAGGTCTCTTCTTAGGGTGTCTCCCACCTCTCTCTTAGGTACTTCCCAAAATATCCCTCCCAACACCTCTCCCTCTCTTAGGTCTTTCCCCCCAACCTAACTAGATAACTCTCTCTCCCTCTCAAGTCTCTCTCTCTCTCATGTCTTTCTCCCTCCCAACCTACCTAGACAAATCTCTCTCACTCCAATCCCCTCTATCACACTCCCTCTCAGGTCTCACCCCCCTCTCTCTCTCCCTTTCAAGTCTCTCCATCAACTTCCCACTGACTTCCTGGGTCTTTATCTTTCTATCTCCTCTCAAGCCCATCTCTACTCTATCACCTCTCACCCAACTACCTCCAGGTCTTTATCTTCTTCTCCCTCCTCATCCTCTCTCAAATCTCATCTCTCATGTTCTCCTCAGCATCTCCCTCAAAAATCCTCCCAACCCCTCTCCAAAGCCTCTCCACCCTAACTAGATAACTCTCTCTCTCCCTCTCAAGTCTCTCTCTTAGGTATCATTCCCTCCCACCCCACATAGACAAATATTTCTCCCAAGTCTCACTCTCTCTATCAAGTTTCACTCCCTCCCACCCCACATAGACAAATCTCTCACTCCAACCCCCTCTCTCACACTCCCTCTCTCTCCCTCTCAGGTATTTCTCTCTCTATCACTCCAACTCTCTCTCTTAGGTCTTTATCTTTCTCTCTCCTTGTCATCTCTCTCTCTCAACTATCTCTCTCTTAGGTCTCTCTCTCAGGTGTATCCTACTCCTCTCCTAGGTCTCTTTCGCATGTGTCTCCCACTCCCTCTCTCTTAGGTATCTCCCTCAAAATAGTCCTCCCAACCCCTCTCCTCTCTTGGGTCTCCTCCTTGTACCCTTAGGATAACTATCTCCCTCTCAACTCTCTCTCTCTCTCTCTCTCTCTCTCTCTCTCTCTCTCTCTCTCTCCCTCTCAAGTCTCTCTATCTCATCTCTCTCACTCCAACTCCCTCTCTCTGGTTTTTATCTTTCTCTCTCCTCATCTCTCTCTTTGCTATCTCTCTCTCAATTTTCTCCCTCTCCATCTCTCTTAGGTCTCTCCCTAAAAAAATCCCTCCCAACCCCTCTCTCCTAAGCCTCTCCCCCCACCCTAACTTGATATCTCTCTCTCTCCCTCTCAAGTCTCTCTCTCAATTCTCACTCCCTCCCACGCCACATAGACAAATATCTCTCTCTCAAGTCTCACTCTCTCTCTATGAGATATCTCGGGTAGACTATCTAGGATTGAGGGTTTAAGGTTTGAGGTTTGAGGATTACGGTTAAAGTTTTCTAGGGTAGACGATAGAGGCTTGAGGGTTGAGGGTTTAAGCTTTGAGGATTGAGGGATTAAGATTTGAGGTTCAAGGGATTAAGGTTTGAGAATTGATGATTAAGGGATTAAGATTTGATGTTTGAGGGATTAGGGTTTAAGGTATAGGATTGAGGGATTAGGGTTGAGGGTTTAATGTTTGAGGTATTGAGGGATTATAGTATAAGGTATGTAGGGTAGAGGATTTAATTCATAGGGTAGTGGGTTGAGGGTTGAGGGTTGAGGGTTGAGGTATTACAGTTTAAGGGTTGATGGTTTAAGGTTTGAGGTTTGAGGGATTAGGGTTTAAGGTATAGGGTAGAGGGTTCAGGGTTTAAGGTTTGAGGATTGAGGAATTTAGGTTTGAGGTTTGAGGGATTGAGGTTTGATGATTGAGCGATTAAGGTTTGAGGTTTGAGGTATTGAGGATGAGAAATTAGGGTTGAGGGTTTAATTGATAGGGTATAGGGTTGAGGGTTGAGGTATTACGGTTTAAGGGTTGAGGCTTTAGGGTTGATAGTTGAGGGATTAGGGTTGAAGGGTTGATGGTTTAAGGTTTGAGGTATTATGGATTATGGTATAAGGTATAGGGTAGAGGGTTTAATTGAGGTTTGAGGGATTAGGTTTAATTGAGGTTTGAGGGATTAGGGTTTAAGGTATAGGGTTGAGGGATTAGGATTGAGGGTTTAATGTATAGGGTCGAGAGTAGAGGGTTGAGTGTTGAGGTATTATGGTTTAAGGGTTGATGGTTTAAGGTTTGAGAACACGTGGATTAAATTTGATCAACTAGGGTTTAGGGTTTAATTGTTGGGCTAGAGGGTTGAGGGATGAGGTATTAGGGTTTAAGGGTTGACGGTTGAGGGATTAGGGTTGAAGGGTTGAGGGTTTAAGATTTGAGGTACGAGGTATGAGGAATTACGGTATAAGATATCTAAGGTAGATGATTTAATTCATACGACAGTGGGTTGAGGGTTGAGGGTTGAGGTATTATGATTTAATTGGGTTGACAGTTTAAGGTTTGAGGGATTAGGGTTTAATTGATAGGGTAGAGGGTAGAGGGTTAGGGGTTAAGGGTTTAAGGTTTGAGGATTCAGGGATTAAGGTTGAGCAACTAGGGTCCAAGGTTTAATTGATAGGGTAGAGGGTTGAGGGATGAGGTATTAGGGTTTAAAGGTTGAGGGTTTAAGGGTTGACGGTTGAGGGATTAGTGTTGAAGGGTTAAGGGTTTAAGGTTTGAGGTATGAGGTATGAGGGATTATGGTATAAGGTATCTAGGGTAGATGGTTTAATTCATACGGTAGTGGGTAGAGGGTTGAGGATTGAGGGTTGAGGGTTGAGGTATTATGGTTTAATTGGGTTGATGGTTTAATGTTTGAGGGATTAGGGTTTATGGTATAGTGTAGAGAGTTTAATTGATAGGGTAGAGGGTTAAAGGTTAAGGGTTGAGGGTTTAAGGTTTGAGGATTTAGGGATTAAGGTTGAGAAACTAGGGCTTAGGGTTTAATTGATAGGGTTGAGGGTTGAGGGATGACGTATTAGGGTTTAAGGTTTAACAATTGAGGGATTCGGGTTGAAGAGTTGAGGGTTTAAGGTTTGAGGTACGAGGTATGAGGGATTACGATATAAGGTATCTAGGGTAGAGGGTTTAATACATATGATAGTGGGTAGAGGATTGAGGATTGAGGTTTGAGGTATTCGAGCTTAATTTGGTTGATGGTTTAAGGTTTGAGGGATTAGGGTTTATGGTTGTGGCAACGGAAATAGTTCGCCCAACATTTGAGGAATATAGCACAAGGGTAGGGTTCCTATTTCACACTTGCTACACTCAAGGACACCTTAGAGATATCAATTCGAATTTAGAGAGGGAGAAAGAGATCTTGCAATAAGGTGTCCTAGCATCAAATTATAGACTAATGAGGGGTTCACCACCAAGCTAGGGCTTGGAAATACTAATGAAATGAAATATCTAATGTCAAAACCTAGTGATGCATGAAACTTGAATGAATGAACTAGAAATGCATGCAAAACAAAATAGAAAGGCAGGAAATCAGAATGGTGCACATGGGAAGCTATGAAGACCTAGAAACAACTCTGAATTGCTGAAAAAGCCTGATTTAGATTACATTGGGACTCATACGCCACTTCTGGTGTATTAGTCATAGATCAAAGTTTTTGGTTTGGAACTAGTTTCTGGCACTATAGATTCCAAATCTACAAAAATCTTGAAAAATTCTTGTGGTGGGACTCATGCCACTTCTGGCGTATTAGTCCTATTTTTATTTTTCAGAGAATTTGGGCTTGGATCTGCTCTTCAATATTTTCTCTCTCTTCTTGACCTAATTTCTAGATCTGAAACTGTTGATTTCAGACCTATAGGTGACTTTTTGTGAAGATGAAAACCTTGCAAGTGAGGGGACAACTCCAACAACTTTCTCCAAGCTTGTAACCTAATCTTCAAGAGATCTTCGAGCTAAAAAATACCTAGATCTTCAATCACACATCAAAGAGAAGAAAGTTTTCTTGTTTGTTAGAGGATAGGGGTTTGCCTAGGTCCAACCCCTTTTAGGTAATTAAACCAAATGATGAGATAAGGACACAAAACATGAAACATGGAACATAAAACATGAACAATGATACCTTGAATAATGTCTTGTGAATTTACAATCTAACATGAAATGGCCATGAAGGATGTAGATCTAGATCTTTGAACTTTGATATGAAACAACGCTTGTAAATGGATCTTCAATACGACATCACAACACTAGCTCAACATCATGCTTGATGCTTGATATCCTTGACATGATGGATCTTGAATTGCTGCAACAATTGATGAAGAATTTTTCCCTTCAATGCCTTAGAAATGATCTTGAATGCTCTCTTGATGATCTTGAAAATTCTTGGAATGCTTAACTCTTGAGTGTTTGACTTGTTATCATGAATGCTTAATTAAATGATGATTTGCGACCTCATTTATATAGGAAATCCATCTAATATCTCGTTATTGGATCCCACGGGCCAACATTCATGAAATTTGAACTTAAAACCCTAATTTCCCACTTAAAACCTTAAAAATAGGCCAAATGGGACTCATACGCCCAAGGTGGCGTATGGGTCCCATAGGGGATTTTTGGAGAGAGAAAGTGTCAGGGAGTTGAGAAATTAACTTTATTTGAGTTCTATGTTAGGATTTTGGTTAAAATATGCCTTGGGATGCACAATATAGGCTCTTAAGGGCCTATTAATGATGATATTAAGGTCATGAATGCAAGAGGGCTCAAAAATCAAGGTGAAAGTGTAAATAAATATACTTTACAACATTAAATTAAGACCAAAATTAGATTTATTTAGCTTAATGGGTCCTTAAATCTAATGTGAATTGAAAAATAAATTACAACACTAGATCAAGGCATCATTAGGTCCATTCGAAGGTTAATCATTCCCAAGTTAAGTAAGCGACGAATTTTTTCTACACTACATTTAGCCCCCACTTTAGTGAGAGGATGAACTTTCTTCAAACTCACACTAAAGCGGACATTCAAAAGGGGTCCAAGTGTACCAATAAGGAAGATAAAGGATGAAAAAGATCAAAGGAGGTGGCCAAGCCCCTAGGATCCAAGATCCTGCATTGAACCAACATAAGTAGAAAAGGACATACACAAGGTGTACGATATGCAACATCAAGATATGCAAACATGCAATGTCAATGACATAAGAAAGAAAGTGAAACAAAATCAAAAGAGGTGGATCAAGCCTTGAGTGTTTGTCCAACATGGTGTGGATCAGATCTAGGTTTTTCATCCAAAAATGTACGTTCACTCTGAGGAAACAAAACTTTAGGTTGTTCATTGGGTGAATAATCCAAGAAGGTGAGACAAATACACATATGGCCGGTATGTGCTCACACACACCTAATTGGCTAAAGGAAATTCATGCCTCTGTTTTGGTTTCCCATCAAACCATACCAAAGCTATACCTCCTAATAAATTTGATGGGGCGCCACACAACAATGAACTTTGAGCTTCATGAGGCAAGCAAAACTTCATATGCTTGAAACTCATGAACAAACAAGATGGCTCCACAGGCATGCAAAGTGTGTTATGCAAGGTGGCCATATAACTAAAATTTTAAATGCAACATAGTGTAAGGTAAATTCAAAGGGATTTTTCTTGGTTCATGTAAGGTCTCTTCTGAGGGAACATTGTGCCTAATGTCTCAAAGAGAGGAAAATTCAAAGAAATATAACACTCTCGAAGGAAATCAAACCCAATGACACCACCAAGAAGAGGACACATCGCAAGAAGAAAGAAAATCACACAATGAAATGTGAATTCCAATTTAATTTCATATGTGTGTCAGCTTAAGGCATGTCGTCCACATCCCAAGTTTTCTCTTATATATTAATGAAAGGCAGTCAACTAGTTGAAAGAGACAACGACAAATGAAATATGAGGACAAGGCTACCTGACCCCTTTCCCCCACTTAGTGTAGGACAAGGATGAGCCGAATAGGATGAAAATAAGTTTCAATTAGAGGAACTAGGTGCCTCAACACAAGGGAGAGTGCCACAGTCCCTAAGATGTTGAATTTTATTACTTAAAGCCTTACATTCATTAATAGAATGACCATGAACTCTGTGATATGCGGAAAATGAATTCTTGTAGTAAAATTTATTTCATATTCTTGGAGGGAGAGATATCAAAAAATCATGGAGGAGTCTTGACAAGATACTCTTTTGATCAATAGTAGAATATGTTCCTTTATTTGCACAAGATGCCATATACACACTAAATGATAAAGCTTTAGATGAAAATGAAGATAAAGGTGGTAAACCTAGATCTTTCTTGAAAGAGTATCATATGTCGATTTGCTTCATGTGTTCATTGTATCCATGTGTAGGAGGGAGATTGTATCTAATACCATAAAAATCTTTCAATTCAAATGAAGGGGGTTTATGCTTTTGAGGAGGATTGGCTTCCTTATGGGAACACAAATCCTTTTAAAAGTTATGCATCGCCCCCTCATGAGGGATGGAAGTTACATAGCCCCCATCAACACCATGGGGTAATGTTGTGGAACCAATTTGAACAAATGAAACACAAGGTTTTTTTGATTTAGATTGTTAGATTTTGCACTCTCTTATAAAGGAAGGTGTAAAACCCCAATCATCATTAGAAATTGTATTTGAAAATGAATCGTTGGTATATGACCCTTTGGATTTTGAGGGTGAGATTTTGGATTCTTTATTGAAATGAGGCGTAAAATCTATCAACCCAAAATTATCACTAAAGAGTTTCATTGTAGGTGAAGGATTAACATCAACTTGTATAGGTTCAAATTTTGATCTTGGAATGAAAGTATTAGAGGAGTTAGGAATGTTGTAACTTCTTGCATCTACTTCGATCATATATATCTTGTTGTTGTATTCAAATTTTATTGTACGGTGGAGTATATGGGACTCCTTTCATAGCATGAATCCATGGTCTCCCTAGGAGAAGATTGTATGAAAGGGGTCCCAGCATGATATAAATAGGGGTAGGAAACACTATAGGTCTGACCTCAATAGGTAATGTGATCATTCCTAGTGGTTTCCTATTGGCATTATCAAAACCACGAATATAAACATCATTAAGTTGAATAAATCTCTTGTCCATTCCAATTTTGTCTAGGAGGTCAATGCTACAAAAATTAAAAGTTGCTCCACTATCTATGAGAGTGTGCCTAACTGCAGTTTCATTAATGATCGCCTTTATCATCAAGGCTTCATGCTTGTTTTGGATCTCAAGTGAGGGTAATTCATGTTTAGAGAATGTAATTTTTGACTATGTGACTTGCATACAATCAAAGGAGGGTGCTACATTATTCAATTTCATATAATATTGGATCTCCTCCTGCTTTATTTGCAATATTTCTTGAAATGGACACTTGTATGTAGGTGATAGTTGAATGAGTTGCCATACAGATATATTAGTGGGAGTCTTTTTAAGGTCTTCAACACTAGGAAAAATATGTTGAGGATAAAGTAATGGAGTGGGAGTGATTTTTGGTTGCCTACATGTTTGAGCAACTAAGTTAGAACTTAGTTGCTGCAAAACAATGTTACTATTAGATTGCATCATAGATTTCAAGAAACCTCTTATTTTCTTATGTGATTCACTAACGGGAGGTGACTTAGGAGGTTCGATAAGTAAAGGAGATCCAATTTGTGTCATCATAACCTCAACAAACTTGTCTTTATTTTCATGGTCTCTTAGTGAAGAGGAGTCTAATGTCACTTCATCATCTTCATCTAAGGAAGCTTTAGTGTTTGAAAGACATGTGTCAATGTTCACATTTTCTTACACTCAAAGGTTTGTTCTTCTAAAATGACTTCATCACAAGGGATTTACCAATGGTTAGATTTTCTTGCTTATCAATGATGGTGTTTTCTTGTTCAATAATTTTTTCCCTAGGGGAAGAGAAAAACATAAGATTCTCATGACTTTCATTGATTGTGTTTTCTAACATCAAAGTATATTTTTCATGACTAGGAAAGATACTAGGAGAAGAAAAAGTGTGATTGTCATGATGGTCCATAATTTCATTCCTTTGTCCCATAATATCTTCCAAAATAGGATAGGTAGGGGAAGAAGCATAAAGAGGGTTGTCATAGATCTTAAAGGTTTGTTTATCTAACACCAACATATCCTCATCATCACAAGAGGAGATGTTGGGAAATTAATGTAGGTAGGTTTCAATGGTCTCTTTTTTTCTCATGTTATCGTCATGATTACTTATCGCTATGTCCTCTTGTTTAGTAATGTCTTGCCTAATAGGAGAGGTAAGAGGAGAGAAACAACTCATGTTCTCAAAACTCTCATTGATTAGTTCTTCTAACGCTACAATATCTTCTTCACAAGTAGGAGAGATATTAGGAGAAGAACAAATGTGATTGTTATGATTACCCAAGGTTTCTTTCACTAGATTAACCTCACTCTTAGAAGGGATACTAGGAGAGAGATCAATGACAAACAAAAAGAGAGGGGAAAGGACCTCATATTCATATGCACTTAACAAAACTTCCTTACAACACTCTAAAAGATCTAAAAATAGAACATGAAGTATGATAACTATAGATTTTTGCAATGAAAACATGATGTAATGATTGTCCTACAAATTTGAAATATAACAAGACATGCAAAAGGATAATGTAATTTTCAGATTTTGAACATGATAATTGACTAATTATGCTATGTAACAATGTAAAAATGAAAATTTTAAATTAAGAAATGCATGAAATGAGCCAAATTAAGCTAGATCTAATGAAATGCATGTAACATAAACTCAACCAATTGAAACAGGTAACTAATGACAACAAACAGAAGCGCAACAAGGTTTTTAGTGTTGTAAAAGGTAGTTTTAGGGTTGATCTAGGACTAATTTTCCCAAAGGGGTGTATGAATCACAATCTGGGTTTTTCAGGGGTCTAAATGCTGAAAAATGCTCAACACAGAATACCTAGAAAGTAGGAAAAATAGGTCTTGTACTTGGACTAAATCACCTAGACTAGCGAATGAGTCCCGAATTAGGGTTTTTGCATCGTTTTCAGCAAATTTTGTGGGAATGTTGTGTTTTTTGATTAGGATGATGTTTGGGCTAAGTGAAAATGTAGTTTTTAGATGAAATTCAATGATGCAAGATGAAAAAATGCAACCTATATGCACTTTCACTAGTGCAAGATTTGGAAACCCTAGATGTCAATTAACTAATGCAAAACCTAATGCAAAGTCAATGCAAGATAAATATAGGATGATAATGCACTCCAAATCAGAAAAGAGGTGTTCATGCATCAGGTTCACCAAAATGTTGCAACAAAAATAGTACACCCCACCTTTGAGGAATATAGCACAAGGGAAAGGTTCCTATTTCACACTTGCTACACTCAAGGACACCTTAGAGATCTTAATCCGAATGTAGAGAGGGAGAAAAATATCTTGTAATAAGGTGTCCTAGGGTCGAATTAGAGACTAATGAGGATTTCACCACCAAGATATGGATTGGAAAGACTAATGAAATGAAAGATCTAATGTTAAAACCTAGTGATGCATGAAACTTGAATGAATGACCTAGAAACGCATGCAAAATAGAACATAAGGAAAAAAATCAAAATGGTGCACCTAGGAAGCTGTGAAGACCTAGAAAAAATTATGAATTGCTAAAAAAATCTTGATTTAGAGAACATTTGGACTCATACGCAAATTTTGGTGTATCAGTCCTAGATCAGAGTTTTTGGTCTGGAATTGATTTATGGCACTATAGATTCCAGATCTGCAAAAATCTTGAAAAATTCCTATGGTGGGACTCATACACCACTTCTAGCATATCAGTCTCGTTTTTATTTTTAAGGGAATTTGGGCTTGGATCTACTCTTCAATCTTTGCTCTTTCTCCTTGACCTAATTTTTGGATTTGAAACTACGGATTTCATACTTGTAGGTGACCTTTTGTGAAGATGAAAACCTTTCAAGTGAGGGGACAACTCCAACAAATTTCTCCAAGCTTGTAACCTAATATTCAAGAGATCTTCGAGCTCCAAAACACCTAGATCTGCAATCACACATCAAAGAGAAGAAAGATTTGTTGTTTGTTAGAGGATAGGGGTTTTCCTAGGTCAAACCCCTTTTAGGTAATTAAACCAAATGATGAGATAAGGAAATGAAAAATGAAACATGGAACATAAAATGTGAACAATGATACCTTGAATAATGTCTTGTGAATTTTTAATCTAACATGAAATGGCCATGAAGGATGTAGATCTAGATCTTTGAACTTTGATTTTAAACAGTTCTTGTAAATGGATCTTCAAAGCCACATCACAACACTAGCTCAATAACATGCTTGATGCTTGACATCCTTGACATGATGATGGATCTTGAATTGCTACAACAATTGAAGAAGAATTTTTCCCTTGAATGCCTTAGAAATGATCTTGAATGCTCTCTTGATGATCTTGTAAAGTCTTGGATTGCTTAAATATTGAGTGCTTGACTTATTATCATGAATGCTTAATGAAATGATGATTTGAGACCTCATTTATATAGGCAATCCATCTAGAATATCCTATTAATTGGATCCCATAGGCCAACATTCATGAAATTTGAACTTAAAACCTTGATTTCCCACTTAAAACCTTAAAAATAGGCCAAATGGGACCCATACACCTTTTGTGGCATATGGGCCCCACCTAGGTGGGACTCATATTCCAAAGGTGGCGTATGTGTCTCACAGGGGCTTTTTGGAGAGAGAAAGTGTCAGGGAGTTGAGAAATTAATTTTATTTGAGGTCTATGTCGGGATTTTGGTTAAAATATGCCTCAGGATGCACAATATAGGTTCTTAAGGGCCTATTAATGATGATATTAATGTCATAAATGCAAGAAGGCTCAAAAATCAATGTGAAAATGTAAATAAATATACTTTACAACATTAAATTAAGGCCACAATTAGATTTATTTAGCTTAATAGGTCCTTAAATCCATTGTGAATATGGAAAACACATTACAACACTAGATCAAGGCATCATTAGGTCCATTCTAAGGTTAATCATTCCCAATTTAAGTGTTAAAATGTAAGCGATGACATTTTTCTACACTACAATGGTATAGGGTAGAGGGTTTAATTGATAGGGTAGAGGGTAGAGGGTTAAGGGTTGATGGTTTATGGTTTGAGGATTCAAGGATTAAGGTTGAGAAACTAGGGTTTAGGGTTTAATTGATATAGTATAGGTTGAGGGATGAGGTATTAGGGTTTAAGGGTTGACAATTGATGGATTAGGGTTGAAGGTTTGAGGGTTTAAGGTTTAAGGTACGAGATATGATGGATTATGGTATAAGTTGTCTAGGGTAGAGGGTTTAATTCATATGGTAGTGGGTAGAGGTTTGAGGTTTGAGGGCTGAGGTATTACGATTTAATTGGGTTGACACTTTAAGGTTTGAAGAATTATGGTTTATGGTATAGGGTAGAGGGTATAGGGTTTAATTGATAGGGTAGAGGGTAGAGGGTTAGAGGTTGAGGGTTTAAGGTTTGAGGATTCAGGGATTAAGGTTGAGCAACTATGGTTTAGGATTTAGTTGATAGGGTAGATGGTTGAGGGATGAGGTATTAGGGTTTAAGGGTTGAGGGTTTAAGGTTTGTGGTATGAGGTATGAGGGATTACGGTATAAGGTATCTAGGGTAGAGGGTTTAATTCATACAATAGTGGGTAGAGGGTTGAGGGTTGAGGTATTACGGTTTAATTGGGTTGATGTTTTAAGGTTTGAGGGATTAGGGTTTATGGTATAGGGTAGAGGGTAGAGGGTTTAAGGTTTCAGGATTCAAAAATTAAGGTTTGAGGTTTGAGGGATTAAAGTTGAGCAATTAGGGTTGAGGGTTTAATTGATAGGGTATAGGGTTGAGGGTTTAAGGTTTGAAGTTTGAAGCATTAAGGTTTAAGATATAGGGTTGACGGATTAGGGTTAAGGGTTTAATGTATTATGACTGATGGATTACGATTGAGTAGGAGCATTCTCACACATATCAAGAGATAATTGATAATGTGTCACTATTGGTGATGTCTGTGGAAAACTTAATTAAAAAATACTCCTCTCAGCCTCTTCATCCTTCTCTATGTCTTCATCCCTCCTAAACGGTCTTATAGTGTTCTCTGCCTCTTAAACCCACTCTTATATATCCAATCTGTAGGTCTCCATTTACAATTGAGGGTTACAAAAGGAAAAAATCACTATACAAAACATTTGGCGCCCGCCAAACTGTAAAGAATTGGAACACAACATTTGGCCCTCTCCAAACAAGAAGTCAAAAACTACAAAGAATTGAAACTGGACATTTGGTGCACACCAAACTTGAAGTCACATTTTACATCAAATTTGGTGCTCGCCAAATTTGGCAAGCTTGCATTAAATTGAGATTTTCCAAAAATAGTAAAAAAGTAGTTGACCTGTTATTCAGGCCCACAATTATGTGATTTTTCTGGTTCTGCACTTTTTTTGAATGAGAAACATCTTTTTATGTAGTTGAATTCTTGTACCAAATTAGGCTTGATCCATCACCTTTTCAACACCAATTTGCATGCTAGACAACATAGAAGGAGAAAATTTGAGGTTTCTACATCATTTTTCATTATCACAGGTATTATATTCATTTTGGTACAATTTAAATGTTGATATTGAGTATTTTTGTTTACTTTTGACAATATAAACCATTCCTTGCATGATTTTATTAATCATAATTGTTATACATAGAATTCAACATTGAATTAGATGGAAGTTGCATAAAGAAGTTCAATTTTTAGGAGTTTGAAGAAAAAAAATGAAAAACATGACATAATTTAGATGAATTCATGTAAATTTATATAGAGGATATCAACTTAACACAAACTTGCTTATGAATTCCATTTGCATTGCTTATAGTAGTGCATTTCCATGACTAGTGGACTCCATAATTTTTCATTTTAGGTAGATGTTTATATTGAATTTTTTCGTTTATTTTTTACAATATAGACCAAATTCATTTGACGATTTTATTAATCTTCATTGTTATTCATAGAATTCAACATCGAATTAGATGGAAGTTGCAGATAAAAGTTTAATTTGTAGGAGTTTGAAGATAAAAAATGAAAAACATGAAATAATATATGAATTAATCTAAACTTATATAGAGGGTTTGAAAAAATGCCTCAAGGAAATGTGTCAAAGCAATGTGTTCTAATGGAATGCAATGAAAATAAAATGCTATTGACAACTACTCCTACTTATTAGATATGCAATGTAAAGTAATTGCATAATAGTTGCACACCTGGGTTGAATTTCAAATGTACATTAGATTTTAATTTAAATTATGTCATCTATAAACATATATCCATCACCATAGGTTGACTTTCAAATGTACATTAGATTGTAACTGATCAAAATCCATCACCATGAGACCACATTTCACCTTCTTCTCACCCACTGTCCATTTCACCAATGTGTTGAAAACCCTAGGTTTCTCATAGGTTGCTTATTTGACCTTTATAACACATTAGAGAGTTTGTATCTCTTGCATCCATGCTAATGTTTTGACCTACAAGAGCTCTTAATTTTGATCCAAAACAAAATTAAGTGATTATCTCAGAGCCATTGACCTTCTGATTTCAACAATTATTTGATGCAATTGTTTGAAATGAACCAAAGCTTCATCAATGATTTATCTCTTATTGATTGTATGATAATCACAACCCCTCGTTCACTAGTGCCTTGTGCCCCCTTCTAAAAGACTATCATATATACATCTTTTGTGAGTTGGGTTTGCAATGACCCATGCACAACTAGACCCTACCAAAATTCTTCATAGGATAACCATTAACATGTTGGCCTCTTGCACTTAGAAAATGCAATGGTACATGTATTGGCACTAAAAAACTTGTCATACATTACCATATAAGAAAATGTGACTCTTCTTTCACTGGTGTTTTAACATACTAAAAATAAATGAAAATACGTGAAGGTTAAGATTTAAATTAAAAGAATGACAAATGCCATTTATGCTATCATAAAAATGCTCTTTGTTCTTTGTTCTTTATATAAATGATAAGAGGAAGGATTTAAATGTTGTCATAAAAATGCTCTTTGTTCAATAATACAATATCTCTCAGCCAAAAATATTAATTATAAGCCTCTTAAATGTTGAAAAAAAATTCCAAATCTAGTAGATGCACCTATACATAAATGTGAAGGGCACATGAGTTGAAAGACTTTTCCAACAATTACATTAATGCTCCCTTATCTTTTAAATGCAACTATGTCAGCCTAGATGATCTTATATAGGTTTGTACTAATCCATGAGTCAAATTTTATATAAATATAAAGAAAATACAATTTATGTTGTCATAAAAATGCTCTAGGAACTCAAATTTGACCATTCATATTTTAATTCAATTTTAAATATTCAAACATATGCACATATATGAATAAAAATCATTCCATAACACTTGGAAAACACATTTAGACATCCCCTTCATCCAACACATTTAGACATCCCCTTCATCCAACACATTTGGACAACACATTTGTATTTTTAATTTGTGTTTTAATTTGTTTTAATATAGGACTGGCACTAAAAAATTATTACATTGCAATTGAAATTTTTGCATGTAGATAGATCAACATCTAGTTATTAGTTATGAAACATGAAGTAATTCTTTTATTCTGAAAGAGATGCAATGCAATGTAATCAACGATATGTTCATATGTTTCATAAAATGCTTTGTGTGTTGCATAAAATGCAATGTTTATCAATGATATAAATGTTTCATAAAATGCATGTTACTTACTTTTGTTCTTTGTGTGTTTGTGAACATGTATTATTCAACATCATGCCAAGGAAACAAGCAAAGCCTCTAGCATCAAAATAACGCGAAACTAAAAATGAAAGGAGAAGAGAATCAAATAGGAAAGTTCATGAAGAAATGAAATTGAAGTCCACGGAGGAAGAAATTCTCATGCTTGATCTAAGAGAGATGTCAAATTGGTAGCACAAAGGGAACGAATGAACAAACTTCGTGGAAGGACAAAAATGGATCACAAAGTTGGAGGCACGTCATCAACCATAGGTGAAGTTCAATGCAAACCATCTACAATATATCATGCTCAAAGTACAACAAAAATCACATCTCCAGTTGAAGACACACCATCAACAACATGTGGTTTTCCAAGTACATCAAAAAACACATCTCTAGTTGAAGACACACCATCAACAACATGTGGTTTTGAAAGTACATCAATAAACACATCTCTATTTGAAGGCACTCCACATACCACATCTCAAGTTGGAGGTACAACATCGTTTACATGTCAATCTCAAGGTATGTCATCAATTTCACCTTTGATTGAAGGTACGCAATCTATGGACCCAATGTCGTTGAAATTCCTAATGTTAATAAAACTTTACCTTTGAGAACTCCTCCTAGATTTTTGCATATAAAACTTAAATATTTGATTGATATTGATTCCAATGTTTTGAAAATAATGCCTAATAAGATTCCAAAATGTACATGTCAAAGATATGCAAAGAGGATATGGAGTTTATTTTTTGAGAAGCTAAGTGAGATTGGAAGATGTTAACTATTTTTTGAAATGATGAGGCAACTCAATTTTAGGCCCACCATGAAGACTCTTGGGCTAAGAACATCAGATGAATCAAGTGAAAAATCCATTGCAAAGAATCTGATGAGTGCATACAAGAGCACAGGTTCTACCTCACGCACAAAAGATAGTTGTGCCACATGATGTGTGATGACAACAACATTGTTAAGCAATCAAACAAGGAATACGATGAACCTTACAAAGACAAGTAAATCTTTGAAAATAAGTAGACCATCTCTAATGAGAACCAAAAGAAGGCGTGAAAGAGTGGAGGATCCAAATAGCAATGAGTTATGGGTATTCTCGTTGGGTAGAGTATCATAGAAAGATAAAGAAATTGCTCAAGCCTTGAGATCTCTAATACAAGATTTTTTGAAGACAACACAAGGATCTCTCCCAATCAAAGAGATCTTGTAAGAAGGATAATTGGTAGTCAAATCCGTGAGCCACATCCAAAGCATACCAGTCAAACCCAATTTTTTGTTGATTTTGTATAGAGGTTTCCTCAAGTTAAAATATGTCAATGGTATTTTGAAATGCTAAAGCCTTTTTATGTCAAAATAAATCACACACACACTACTTATTGTTGTAGAGTACATATTTAGTTTTCTAACCATTATGATGTTTATCAACTTATATGTGTAGATATGCATACTAACAATGTTTTGTAGGAATGTAATATAAGGCCTCTACCTAAATCTTCAAGGGATTTATTATCTAAAATTTTATGTGAAAGAGTGGATGGTCAATTTTTTTACAAGAATTCATGTTTGGATGGCACATGTGATCATTGTGGTGACATGCAATATTTTCCAATTTTCCAAGACATGGCTAGTACACACACAATTGGAAAAAAAATTGTGGAATTTGGAAAATACAAGACAGTGGCCTACAATCTAAAAGATGGGAAAGAACCAAAGAAGTGTGAATTGGTCAATGATAAGATACCAATGCATTAGTTTATGGGAATTTTTTGTGATTAGGTGGTCTATGAGTATGGAAGGAATACACATAGAGATTGATGGTTGGGCTCACAATTCAAGTTATGCAAGGACATGTTTCCACTTCATAGCATTGTTTCAATTGTTAACTTTGTGGAGAACTATACACTACAGCTACAAAACGAGGTGCAATCACAATACTACAACTAGACACAAGTTGCTATATTTGTGCATATAGAATTCATTCATGCAAATGATAGTAGAGAGGATAATAGGAAGGTATTGAGGGAGTATTATGTTTACATCAATGATGATCACACACATTCTACAGATTTTGTGCAAGGTTGCTTTTAGATGTTCTATGCCGATTTGGCTAATAGGGGCATATCATTCAATCAGCATATCATATGGTCAAATAACTGTACATCGCAATTCAAGAAATCTAGAATGTTTTTCTAGTTGAGCAAGATGCATAGGATCAATGGTGTTTGGAATATGTGGAACTTCGCAGAGGTTGGGCATGGAAAAGGGGAGCATGACGGAGCAAGTGCATGTATCAAAAGAGCCTTAGCACAAGATGAGTTAAAGTGCAAAGATAGTGTAAAGTTGGCAAATGCAAAATCATTTTTCCAGTGGTGTAATCATGCAATGGGTATAGGTAATGAAGGTAATTCTTTATTTTGTAATTTTTTTGGTTGGTAGATGATACTAACATTCCAAATATGAGGATTGTTGTACACTAACAAGATTGAGTGAGCTACACTATTTTAGAAGCTCCAATATAGGTACATGGACTATCCACATGTGGAAGATGGAATACTTTTGTTTTGCATGTACACTTCAAGCATGAAATTATTGTGAATCAAAAGAGTGGGTTGACGAATGGTCTGTAAGAAGTCTAACCCTACTTGACATGTATCGGCTCCTGACAACTCTACAAATCATGGAGATGCAATCATCTATTGACTTTGATCATGTATAGGATCTACTAGAACCGGGTAATATATCTTACTTTGTTGTTTTATTGTGATGTTCAGTAAATACATCTAACTGGATGAACATATCAATGCAAGGCATGCTTATGTAGTGATTACAGATGAAGACAATGAAGAGGAAACAAATTATTACCTGTGTCATTGTATCAAGGCCAAAATGAAATTGGAGGCCCTAGTTATAGATGGAGAAAACATAGAATATCCTACAGGTTCGATGGTTGTTACTAGAACATGGCTTAGAAGGTACCCAATTAAGAATGCTCCAATTTGGTTGTTTGAGGACTTTGACACACATCGGAAGATTCTTCACTACTCCAACCTTGTCGTCACAACCAACGTTCATTTGATCAAATATAAGGGCAGACCTACGAACAAGAACTTGTGGAAAGTGCACAAGTCTGACCATGAGGCAATACTTGACACAATAAAGAGTAGAGCAGGCACGGATGGTTCATTGGATTGATTTGTAAGTATGCACATTGAATTTGTAAAGTCATGTTATTAATCAATGTTTTTTTTCAAGCGTAAGTTTGATCGTAGAAGGGTTTGCAATATTGCATTATTGTTAATGCAAAATGACATTATATGTTGCTCTCTATTGACTACCTTTAAGTTGGTATTCTCTATTGGTGTTTTATGTCATATGCATTTAGGACTGTCATTGATGCATTTGTGACTATCTTTTCATCCACTTATAACTTCCCTCAATTATTAATTTGTCATTTTCCATCCAAGAAATGAAAGGGAACTTGTTGTAGTAGTCCATGATATTGTCAAAATTTATTTAATCATGCTTAGTACATCCTACCATAGGAAAATTTATGATATTGCTTACTCATTAGTCTTATTGCGGTATGTGCAATGATGAAAATACTAAGATCTACATGGACACCTTGCTTATGCTTGTTTATTGCCAAAATTTATGTTGGAATAGGTCAAGCACAAGCCATCAAAATTTAATGCATCTAGATCAAAGATTTTATTTTCCTTGTTTCATTAAGCATTTTAATTGATAACTATGCAAGGACTTGGGTTGTACTTGTGACAAATTATTAATTAGATGTTTGCTTTAGTGAAGAGATATGCAAGACTATTGAAGGAGAAAAAAAGGAAAGGCTTCATTAAAGATCATCAACTTAAGAAAAAAAAATCAGTTGTTGGTGCAAGTGTTCAGTGGTATGAGAAACATGGTATGTAAGAATGTATAAGATGAATTTTTTGGTTTTGAATCTTCTCTTTCTTTTCCATTTCCTAGATTTGTTGGATTCTTATATGCTACATGTTTTATGTTAATTATGTTTATATATTCATGACATTTATACCTAGGATCATCGAGAGATGAGAAAGTAGTGAAAGATGGGCCATACGACCATTGTAGGACCTTCACTTGATCTGCTTAGAGCATGCATGAAGGTGATAATAGATATGGTCAGAAGGTGTTTGTCTAAAAAATTTCAAATACTGTTCTTTTAATGATTTTAATTTGACTTCATGTCTGAAATTGTTAGGATTTTGTAATTTTTTTGTGGACCAAATTCCAATGAGAGTAGACAAGCACACCAAGGCTACTATCCATGTTTTTCCAAGGGAGAAAGGGATGTACATGTTTTCAAGCATTTGGAATGTAGATAACTGGGCCACTTGAGGTGGGTTGGAGAAAATAAACTAGGAAGCAACTCCTTTTGTTTCTTCTTGTATAAGATATTTCATGATCTGGGCTAGAAATGGGAGGATTAATTCCTTGCATGTATTGCTACAAGTACTAAGAAATGGGAGGATTTTCAATATTTTTCCCATCACTACTGTAATATTTGTTATTGTATTAATGTATTTTTTGAAATACAAAAATTATGATAAATTATTAAATGCAGATGTGTATATTCCTTAAAATACCTCAATTGATTTTTTTCTTCCTTTCTAATGAGGTCTATTTATCATATATGCAGTTTTTTTTTCTTGTCCTTTTAAAATATATATAAGTTTGTGCACAATTTAGGTCAAATAAATTTTAGTCATGGTGTTACTTCCTTTTGGTATTCTTATCTAAAGCATAATGGTTATGGTTTTCATTTAAAGTTAGTTGTATTGTATCATTTTTATTCATGCATTATCAATTTAGAAAAATGGAAAAATGGATCCATATATGGTAACAAGAGTGATAATGACAATTGTTTATGAAAATAATTTATATTGACACTTATACATGAATGTCTATTCATGGAATATCATGCATTACGTTCACATTGTCAAAGGACTGTGATCATCATTGCTGCATTTTTTTCTGTCATCATTTGTTGCTCAAGGGACTTCATTTGTTGCACATTTCATAACTCTTTTTGCTATTATTTATGTCAATTAATTTTGTGCTCCTTATGTCTGAAAACTTCCCATGAATGTGTGACTGTCTAAAGAATTTTTTGCTATGAATTTCAATGAATTTGTTGTTGTTTATGTCTGAAAATTTCATTTTCCTCTATCTATAATTTGATGATCCTTTGCTATACTTTATGGTGGTTGTCTTTAAGACTCTTGTCTTCAATATCAATATTCATGCATTTGGTGCCTAAAAACAATCTATAGATTTCCACAACTCTACCCCTCTCATATGAAGGCCTTCATTGAAGTCATTGCCCCTTTGACTATTATTGCAAAGTGAATGGGTTGTTGTCTTATACTATCTCTTGACTTGCCCTTGGACTGTCATCATGACTCTCTTTTTACCTTTGCACAGTCATCTAAATTTTGAATTGACAATCCTTTGTTTATTGCATCACAAAATTCATGTAAAACCACTTCCTTTTCATGCATATGACAGTCCTTCTTATTTATTTATGACCATGATCTCTATGTATGAGACTATCTTTGATGAGTTCTTGGATATCATGCATTTTTTATGCTTGAAAATTCTTTCATCCATCAAATAATGACTGTCTTATTGGTATTATTGCTCACAAAAAAAATATGCCCCTTTGACCATTTGATCTTCAAGCTACTCCTTTTTTCGTGTCATTGCATATGGCTACATTTTATTCATCATTGCATAATGATCTTAGTACCTTATCTTCACGCTTGATGTAGGAGCATCAATTTCAAGGTGTTTTATGGTTTATTTGGATGATAGGAGTCTAGTTGAGTCTATTTAGGTTTGTGGACTCCATTGGGATCATAATCCAATCTCCTTCAAGTCCTTAATCACTGTCACTTCTACCTTTGCATGAATATTGATGGTAGTTGAATCTTTTTCTTCATCATTTATTGTCTTGACCTCACATTATAGTCTCTTTGATTGTCATTGGAACCTTCAAATATATTGTCCTTTCTAAAGGTCTGCCATTGAAACTTCAAATGTGTGTATTCACCTACATTTTATTGCACTCTTTGAAAGTCCATGCATATAGTGTCATTTACACCATGTTTTCCCTATAACTTTTCTAATGGCATTCATGACTCATTCTTGGTGAGTGTCCTCTTCTTATTATAAGTTTTACAATTAATGGTTTTTATTCCATAATCATTAAAATATTATATTAAAGATTTCAACAGAGTCAAACAATGAAAGGACTCCAAATGAATGTTTTCCAAGACACTCATTCAAGGAAATTTCCAAATTTTCCAAGGATTTACACGTGGTAATAAATAGTTTTTTAGTATTTTTTAGCTTATTTAGGTGAGGCACTGGGTTGGTCACACAATTTCAGCATGTACAAGAACTTTATTGGCCAATCTGCATTCACAATGGTTTACTCAAAATTAGTCATATGGTATTCCTTTGTGGAAGTTTTCAACTACTGTTAATAAACATTAAAAACTAAATGTTATAGTTTTGATGTCAAGGGTTTTCAGATTGAAGTTATGACAGTCATTAGTCATGTTACCATGATACTTAGAAACTTCTTGTCTAAGGCTATGGGATCGCGTCAGGCTCCTCTACAATAACCTCTATTTTTTTGCTATCTCGGAGGCATTTTCTTGTGGTGACAACTTTTCAGTTGAGGAAAAAGTTGTCAAATGCAAGTAGTGTAAAGTTGCAAAGTGGTGCAACTTTTATTTTACAACTTGTGTGACTAAACAGACTATTCCAACGCATCCAAGTGGATACGTTTATGCTAGGAATGGTCCTCTTTAGCACCCAAACATGCCAAATCACTCTGAGCTACATTCAACTGGCTTAATCCCTTAAGAGTCCAAAGTGAAAAATGGTTGCAATCTTTGGATAGTTGTTACTCGGATATTGTGACACTTAGAAACTTCTCGTCTAAGGCCATGGGATCCTGTTGGGCCCCTCTACAATAATCTTTCTCGATTTTTGCTATCTCAGAGGTGTTTTGCAACATGTGTGACCAAATGTACTATTCCAACATGTCTGGTTGGGTACATTTATGCTAGGCATGGTCCTCTTTTGCACCCAAACATATTGAATCACTTTGAGCTACATTCAACCGGCTCAATCCCTTAAGAATCCAAAGTGAAAAATAATTGCAATCTTTAATGAATTATTACTCGGATACCGTGATTGATAGAAACTTCTTGTCTAAGGCTATGGGATCGCATTGGGCTCCTCTAATATAAACTCTCTTGGTTTTTTCTATCTCAGAGGATTTTTCCCTTGGTGACAAATTTTTAGTTGAGGAAAAAGTTGTCAAATGCTTGAGCAGTGTAAAATTGCAAAGTGATGCAACTTTTGTTCTGCAACTTGTGTGACCAAACAAACTGTTCCAACGCATCTGGATTGGTACGTTTACACTAGGAATGGTCCTCTTTTTCACCCAAACAAGTCGAATCACTTCGAGATTTGTTCAACTAGCTCAATCCTTTAAGAATCCAAAGTGCAAAATGACTACAATCTTTGATAGGTTGTTACTTGGATACCATGATGCTTAGAAACTTCTTTTCTGAGGCTATTGGATCATGTTGGGCCCCTCTACAACAATATCTCTTAGTTTTTTCTATCTCAGAGGCTTTTTCCCATGGTGACAAATTTTTAGTTGAAGAAAAAGTTGTCAAATGCAAGCAGTGTAAAGTTGCAAAGTGGTGCAACTTTTTTTTTGCAACTCATGTGACCAATAAAGACTATTCCAACACATCTAGATGGGTATGCTTACACTAGGAATTGTCATTTTTTACACCCAAACACGTTGAATCACTCTGAGCTATGTTCAACCAACTCAATTCCTTAAGAGTACAAAGTGCAAAATGGTTGCAATCTTTGACAGGGTGTTGCTCAAATACCATGATGCTTAGAAACTTCTCATCTGAGGATATGGTATCGTGTTGGGCCCATATCAAATAACATCTCTCATTTTTTTCTATCTTGGAGGTTTTTTCCTGTGGTGACAACTTTTCAGTTAAGGAAAAAGTTGTCAAATGCAAGCAATGTAAAGTTGCAAAGTGGTGCAACTTTCGTTTTACAACTCATGTGACTAAATGGACTGTTCCAACATGCTCGAATGGGTATGTTTACACTATGCATGGTCCTATTTCACACTCAAACACGCTGAATCACTCTGGGCTATATTCAATTGGCTCAATCTCTTAAGAGTCCAAAGTGCAAAATGGCTACAATCTTTGACAAGTTGTTACTTGAATATTGTGACACTTAAAAAAATATTTTGAGGCTATGGGATTGCATTGGGCCCCTCTACAATGACCTCTCTCAGTTTTTTCTATCTCAGAGGTGTTTTCCCGTGGTGACAACTTTTCAATTGAGGAAAAAGTTGTCAAATGCAAGCAGTGTAAAGTTGCAAAGTGGTGTAACTTTCATTCTACAATTCGTGTGACCAAACAGACAATTCCAACATGTCTAGATGGGTATGTTTATGCTATAAATGGTCCTCTTTCACACCTGAACATGTAGAATCACTCTGAGCTATGTTCAATCGACTCAATCCTTTAAGAGTCCAAAGTGCAAAATGGCTACAATCTTTGACATGATATTACTCAGATACCGTGAAACTTAGAAACTTCTTGTCTGAGGCTATGGGATTGTGTTGGGCCCCTCTACAATAACCTATCTCTATTTTTGCTATCTTAGAGATGTTTTCCCATGGTGACGACTTTTTAGTTGAGGAAAAAGTTGTCAAATGCAAGTAGTGTAAAGTTGCAAAGTGCTACAACTTTCATTCTATAACTCATGTGACTAAACAGCTTGTTCCAACACATATGAATGGGTATGCTTACGCTAGGAATGGTCCTCTATCATACCCAAACACGTCGAATCACTCTGAGCTATGTTCAACTGGCTCAATCCCTTAAGATTCCAAACTGTAGTTGTTGTCACCAAATAGTGCACCCTTACTGAGTTGCAAAACTCAGCCTACTAGTGAAACATTGAATCCAAATATTCAATATTCATGAAGTATGGTTCTTCATGCTTTAGAGTTATAAAACATGATGTGTCGGTAATTATAGGACCATGTTTCCCAATGATTTGTCATGTTATTTCACGCATAGAAAATGGGAGGAGGTTTTTAACTTATTTAAATTATTAATATGGGAGAAATGTGATAACTGCACTAGGTGATGCATCCGAAAATCAACCTTATATTGTTGTTCATATCATTAAAATTGACCTGTGTATTGATTTCATTTAATGAGAATTCAAGTGTTGTGATATTAGTAGATTCAAATAAATTTTGTTGGTTGGATCAACAACTATCATGGGTTTTGATGTGTTCATACAAGTTCATAGAGGTAGATATATATGCCCATGAGGTTTGAAACATCCACTTGTTCTATAGATGCAAATGCAATGACTACTAAGCTTTAGAATCATAACCATTAGTTGTTGGATGCTAGCCTTAGCCATGAATTAAAAGCAATACATTTTTGTATGATATTTTTTTCATGCAAACAAAAAAGTTATTTACAGTGCTTGAGGGTATTGGATTAAAGGAAGATCCAGATTATGCAATCATAAATGATGGTTATCCTAACTTATTCAAAGCTCTACATAGTGCAAAGAATTTGACTAGAAATTTATTATATGGGAAGAAGCTCTTACAATTAATTTGAAACCTTTTGGTGTTAAAATCATTGCCACTAGATAACAATAGAACTCAAGAAGCATGAAGCATACACTCAAATACATAAAGTATACACATGAATCGTGAAGAATACACGTGAACACATGAATTATACATTTGAAGCATGAAGCATACACATGAATACACATAATATACATGAAGTATACACATGAATAAGTGAAGCATACATGTGAATAATTGAAGGATAAGTAATTGAAGCATTGAAAAGGATACAACCACTAGGAATAGAGCTTATTTACACAATTTACACATTAGATGGAGCTTATTGAGAAATCAATAGTAATTATTTAAGCATTAGATGTAAAAAAATCCATTCCTACAACATTCAACCATACAATTTATACAATACACATGATAACATCATTCAAAAATGATAGTAGTAAAATAAGATTTGCTTTAATCAAAAAATTATAAGGCTATACAATATATATCCAATAAAGTCATACAAGCTTACTACAAAAGAGCTATATGGACATAAAATGTCACATATATCAATAGTACAAAACATATGTTCCAAAATTCCATGTGTAGGAATACAACAAACGACCCTAATACATTTCCCTCTAGGGGAAGGAAAAAGATCTTGTGCTGCCTTTGACAGTTAGCTAGATGGAGTGCATGTTGGTTCTTTTGTCTTTTGAACACACTCACTAGTCCTCCTCTCTTCACTCCTCTAGAGCTGCAATTGATACAATAAAAGTATAGATGTTAATACATAGAAATTGAATTATGGAATGACATATAACAAAATAATCACTTACCACATACAAATAGTCATCATGCACATTTACAACATTACCACGTCCATGATCTAGAGTAACAACCACTTGTAGAAACCATCTAGATAGAAATTAAACTACATACAAGTATCATGAAAATTTTCAATAATAGACCATAAAAGAGAAAATATAATGTCAAATTGACTAATTTGTTGCATACCTCTCTCAAAGGATCAGAACTAGCTATTGTTGTAGCAACTCCATGGTCCATCTTGCTACCAACATCACCAGGGTTGTCTGATGTCAACATCTGAAAATGAAACAACAAATCTGACGGTCATATAAACAAGAAAGTAGTCCCTTTATGCATATGGAGGCAGTATAAGAACACACAGTGGCCATGTTGTAAATGCAAGAAATGGAGATAAATTTAGTTTGAATTCAAATGATTCTTGTAAATTGGTATTATGAGAAACCAAGTGGTATATTTCTCTTTGAAGCACAGTAGTCATTGATACAAGAACATCAATCTCTCATAAAGGGAATTCAATTTGCAAAGGGGCATATTAGTAACCATCAGACATAAATGGGAAAGGACAACAATCAAGTCTTGACAAATCCCATAAAGTATGGCAGGCTTAAGAACATCACACAAGGTTAAAAAGGCATTGCATGATAAATGAAAATGAAAAAAAGAGAGGACAGTACATTAAAAGGAAACATTTTGATAAGCCCTAGCACAATAATTTCATGAACGAAAAAGGAAAATTTCAAACCTTCAATAATAGTTCTTTATGCCACAAAAGATAACATGTGCATAGAGGGAGGCAATCACTGTCTTCATACCAAGATGAAAATAGCAGCAATATAACTATCATAAGAGCAACAAATGAAGATGAAAAGAGCAGCAATATGACTGTCATAAATGAGCATAAATTAAAAAATGTAA
>VDFB02148967.1:0-65830 GCA_007258455.2 Sequoia sempervirens | reverse complement strand
TCAAATATTGTGCTAGTCTCAAACTAGACAAAAGCATCAAGATATGCATAGACTTTAGGGATCTTAACAAGGCTTTCCCAAAAGATGATTTTCCTCTACCTAACATTGACATCATCGTAGACTTGAAGCTAGACATGAAATGCTCTCACTTATGGATGGATTTTTAGGTTACAATTAGATAAAGATAGCATCCGAAGATCAAGATAAAACAACCTTCAGATGTCCTTGGGACAATTTCTACTAGAATGTAATGCCTTTTGGGTTGAAAAATGCAGGGGCCACATATCAGACAGGGATGACCACCATCTTCCATGACATGATGCCCACTTTTATGGAGGATTATGTAGATGATTTACTAGCAAAGTCATTCACTAGAGAGGTACATCTAGAAATTTTAGAGAAGATCTTCACCAGACTGGAGAAATTCAATGTGAGGTTAAATCCCAAGAAATGTGTATTTGGTGTAACATCAGCTAAAATTTTGGGATACATTATGTTAGCCAAAGGCATTGAGGTAGATCCTATGAAGGTCAAAGCTATCATGGAGATGCCTCCTAAAAATATCAGTAAACTCAGATCATTATAGGGACGATTTCAATTCATCAGGAGGTTCATTGCACAACTGGCTAACAAAACTCATCCTTTCAATCATTTATTACAAAAAAATGTCTCTTTCAAGTGGGATGAGAAATGTGAAGCTTCCTTCAATCAACTCAAGCAATATCTGATGCCACCACCAATACTAGTACCACCAACCAAAGGAAAGCCATTGATACTCTATATTGCAACAACTGAGATATCTTTGGAAGCTTTATTAGCACAAGAAGGTTTTGCAGGAAATGAAAGGGAAATCTATTATATCAGTAGGACCTTGAATGGTTATGAGATCAATTACACCTTTATTGAAAAATCTTGTCTTGCGGTAGTATTTGCTACTCAACAACTAAGACATTACATGTTGACTCACACTATCAAACTCATCACTAAAATTGATCCATTAAAGTACTTACTCAGCAAAGCTCCCCTAACATGAAGACTAGCCAAATGGGTCATGATATTGAGTGAGTTTGATATCCAATACATAGACAAAAAAGAAATCAAGGGTCAAGCCATAGCAAATCAACTAGATGAGGCACCATTGCAAGATAGTCATCTAATGAACATTTAATTTCTAGATGTTGATGTCCTAACGATGTCAGCACAACAATGGATATTGTACTTTGATGGATCTTATACACAACATGGATCAGGTGCAGGAATCTTGTTTATCTCACCATAAGGACATACCATTCCCAAGTCCTATAGATTGATGTTTCCTTGCACCAACAACGCAACCAAATATGAAGCATTGATCATTGGAATCAAAGTAGCAGTCGAATGGAAGATCACAGAGTTACATGTCTATGGTGATTCACAACTAGTCATTAATCAGGTGAATGATGATTACCAAAAAAAAGATGAAAAATTAATGTCATATAAAAGAATGGTTGATGACTTAAAAAGGTACTTTGTGGAGATAAAGCTTGAGTAGATTCCTAGAGGCCACAACAAAGTTGTTGATGCCATGGCTACCATTGCTTCTCTCTAAGATATTCTTGAGAAATGAGCCCATTATGAGTTCATGGTTGAACAATTGTTCAACCCATCCTATGACATCCTCGAATCCCAAGTCATCTACCATCTAGCCAAGGCTGATGCTTCTACCTATGGGAAAATCTACACCTATCTAAAAGACAATGTCGTCCCACCTAATTTATCCTGGAACCAAATTTTTTTTCATTCGACAACCAGCTTGACACACCCTAATAACCAATGTGCTTTATCAACGAGGTTTTGATGGTACTCTCCTTCGTTGTCTAAAACGTAACGAAGCTGAAATTGATTTACGTGAGGTTCATGAGGGTATCTGTGGCACACATTCAAGTGGCCTAACTTTAGGTAAGAAACTCCTATGTTTGAGGTATGATTGGCCAAATATGGAGAAGGAGCCATTTCAATATGTTAAAAGGTGCAAAAAATGTCAAATTTATGGAAACCTGATACATGCACTAGCACAAGAGTTGCAACCTTTCTCATCAACATGGCCTTTTTGTCAATGGGGATTGGACCTCGTAGGAAAGATTCATCCATATTCATCCAATAGACACAAGTTTATCATCATAACCATGAAGTACTTCACAAAGTGGATTGAAGCCGTTCCTTTGACCACCATCACAGGAAAACAAATTGCATCCTTCATCCTAAATTATATCATTTACCAGTATGGCATTCCTCAATCCATTATCACAGATAATGGTTGACCTTTAAAGAATCAAGATGTCCAAGAACTCTGTGAGAGGTTCTATTTCTAGCATTAGTTTTCTACACCCTACTATCCTGAAGGAAATGGCCAAGCAGAGGCCTCAAACAAGACTATCCTAAAAATCTTGAAGAAAACCATCAATGAGGTTGGATGTGATTGGCATGTTCTACTGAACCCTGCTTTATGGGCTTAAAAAACTAGTATCCACACCCTAATAGGAGCCACACCCTATGCACTAGTCTATGGATCAAAGGCCATTCTACCTATTGAGGTTGAGCTACCATCACTCTGTGTGTCACTAAAAGGGATCATTTTAGATGAGGATTATAGAGTGTCTAGGTTATAGGAATTGGAACTATTGGATGAGCGTCATCAACATGCGGTGGATCACTTGAAAGCTTATCAATAGATGATATCCAAAATTTACAATCACAGAGTAAAGCCTAGAACATTTCAGGTGGGTGACTTAGTCTTGAAAGAAAATCCATGTAATCAACAAGATCAAGAGAAGAAGGGGAAATTTGAACCCAATTGGCTAGGTCCCTTTGTCATTGTATCAATCTTCAAATTAGTAGCATATCAGTTGTCCACACCAAAAGGGGATTTGTTTGATGAACCCCTCAATAGCTTGCATCTCAAGAAATTCTACACCTAAATCATCTAGTGCATCAGAAAGAGTCTTGAAAAAATATAAAAACATTAGAAAATGACCTAAAAAAATGGTTTCCTTGATGAAAACCTGGCAAACAGGCATCTTGGTAACAATAAAAAAATCAGAAAAAGAGAAAAATACAAAAAAAAGTGAAAAATAAAAAAAATCATAAAATTTGAAAAAGTACAACAAAAACAAGTGGTGAAAACCTGGCAACAGGCACTATTTGTGATAGGCTAGCTTGTCCATCTATTTGAGTATGGTGATCATTCACTTTCACCATTCGGTTTCGCCATCAATCTGCCTATCATCAGAAAGCTTCATGTACATATCTTGGCATCACGGTCGTGTCTCACCCTAGACTAGGGGAAAAATCCTGAACTCACTGGGGGAAATAAACTTTGAGCTTGAAACAACAAAAAAATAGTTGTAGGGCAACACAACAAACACAACAATCACAGTGCAACCCAACATTGAACATCAATTACCATCAGCAACACATCAACCATACAAATCAAACATCAAACAACTAAATGGGTCAAATCAAAGCAAACTTTAAATGGATGCTGTTTCTTCTGAATCTTGGCTTTATCAATTTGGCATGTATGTTCAACTGTTGTACTTTGGTTTTTGTTATCATGTCTCTAGAGCACCTTGATGATGTATTGAACTAGAGGAACTAGGAAAGGGTATGCTTTTTCTTTGTCCGTTGTATATGAGTTGATCATTATTACTGTGCAAATTGTTGTGGGACGTGCTCTACAAAGTATCATTACTGACATTCTGAATTTTGATTAACTCTTGTTTGTTTACGCTTGAGCAATACTTAGGTCATCTTGGTTTAATTATACTTAGATGCTTGTGTTAACTTGCAATATCAAAAATCATGGAAGTAGTACTCAGGTCATCATGGTTTACTTATACCATTGATGTTTGTACTCACTTTCAACATTTTAAAATATCAATGATGATAAAAAGCATGACAAATCGACTATTATGAATGACGACATCTGCATATTAGATCTGCATGGTTAAAGTAGATTGCATCCATGTTAGTTTGCATCTGTATCTATAGGGTTTCCAAAGCTGTAACAATTTCACAATGATGTTATCTCTAGCACTCATGGATTGAGTACACTTCACATTACCGATAACACATCATTTTCATATAGTCGCACACCAATTGCATAAATTAGAAAACATTTTCATTTAGTTGCACATCAATTGCATCATCATTTGCATGCATTAGAAAACATTATCACATCATTCATCCATGCATGAATCACTCATAATATTTTCATCAGAAAACAAAAAAAGAAGTGCATTGCATCTCACTTGCATGATCCATATCATTTCATCAATTATTAATGGATTAAGAAATTGGTTCATTAAGATGATTGAAAGACATATCCAGTAGAGTAATATTTTCAAGCAGAAAAACATCTCTATTTTAATAAGATGCATAATTGAACTTGATGCATCACTGAAATCATTTGTTGCTAAAGAAAATGATTGGTAAAAACATAATTCTATTGTTATGAACATCTAAAACCATCAGTGAAGATGAATTTTTTATTACTTAAATCCAAGAATGAAAAATGACTAATTGGATCAACATAAACATCATACATCATTTGCATAATAAAATCCATCTCACATAGCATAAAACATCATCCATAAATCATATAGAATCATTAATCATGCATTATCATATCGTCATTGCATACTCATCATAATCATCATGATCATCATCATATAAACATCATATTTACACATAGAACTAGGAACCATCACATTATCATACATTCATCCATTCATTGCATCATTTATTTGCATGAGAAAAGTACAAAAACATAAAATACATCACATTTTATTAGCATAATAAAATCTATCACATGCATCATAGGCATCATTCATAAAGCATCATAGAATCATAACACATCTATTGCATCAACATTTGCATCCATAACATATCATATCATCCTCATATAGAACATCACATAACACATAAAATAGAAATTAAATGCATCCATCATAATCATCATGATCATCATCATATAGAACATCACATAGCATAAATAATAGAAATTAAATGCATCCATCATAATCATCATGAACATCATCATATAAAGATCATATAAACACATAGATCAATCATCATCATCGCTGCATATCATATAACCTCAAAATTATAACATCAAAGTGTATAAGGATATCTAAAGGTATAAAGAGATACATCAATATCAAAACTAGCAGTGTATCATAATGTCTTAAATCAAGAGGTACATCCTCAATGTCTCAAAAACATCAGTGTATACATGTCCAAAGTACATTAGAAAATAAAAAATTGGAGCTATGTCGTGCTCCCCCTAGACGGTTTTGGAATCACTAGACTAGTACACCCTGCACCTGATGAACCTGTACTAGGATCTCTCTAATCTCCCAAAAGTGGCTGTGTGACATCCCTGCTAGTGGTACAAGACTGAGATCTACCAGACTGGGACTGGGCATAACTCTCCTGTCGCTTGGGAGGAACTGCATCATGATATCTCACTCTATAAAACTCCACCTCCTATGCAGTACGCCAGATCTCTCTGAAATAATTTGTTGAACCTATGGCATTGCGGCTCTCTATAGTCTCTCAGTAATGCCCTTTGCTTGATTGATCCACCGTATCAGAGTATCCCTCTCAGAAACTAGTGTGGTAATCTGTCCTTGCATCTATCCTTGTGCTTGAGTTTGATCTTGGGCCTGTGCAAGCTGAACATGTACCTACTATACCTGTTGTCTAGCAGCATCCTTCTCGGTTGTCAATGTCTGAATCTGTCCTTGGGATTTCGCTAGTAAAGCTTGAACCTGCTCAAGCTGAACTTGCAGTGTCTCAACCTGTACCTATAATGCAAAATTATGTGTCTGCTATTGTGGTGAGGGTAGCCAAATCTCCACATGTCGCCTCTTACAAGGCACTCTCAACTCTCCAACATTTGGAACTGGCCCTCCTCCACCCTCATCTCCTCCCCCATCACCCCCATCATCATCCCCGCCGCCTCCATCTCCATCACCATCACCGTCATCATGTCTATCCTCCTCCTCCTCCTCCTCCTCCTCCTCCTCTCTTTGTCACCTGTGCCCTTAACCTCTTGCCTCCTCCTCTAACAATGGAACTGGCTCGTATGGAATGGTGATCCATGGGAATGGATGCAAAAACATGTATTGTGCATACTCCTATGATATCGATGCATTAATGATCTCTAGATGCACCTCCCAAATGATGGCATGTAATCCCTAGAAATGCTATATGAATGCATCATAAGACAAAACAAGTCCCCACTCTGTAGCATCCACCTATCACCATGCATAATGTGCCATGCCCTGGGGCATCCCCTGCACTTAGCCATACTGCTTCAATACCCTCAGCAACAAGAATCTTTCAATGATAAACCGGGTCCGCCCAATCAGATACATTGACTGACATAGATAAGGCATCTTGATATCATCCTCTGGCCACTGCTCACAATCCAAATAGGGCCACCATACCATAGACTTGAGATCATTCATTGTCCTCCAGTACTCTATTTTTCCCAACCTAGGTTGAGCAACTCGACTGGCATAAATATGTACATATGGTCTCATGGTAGGTCATTGTTTGTCTCCAATTGGCCATGTGACTGCTATATGCTCCTAGGCCTAGACCTAAAGCAATGTAACCCTAGGTGATAAACTAGCCCCGTGAAGATAGACCACTTGGTGTAAGTCATGGTACAAATATATGAGCATACAACATCCCCATGCATATCTAGTGCCCTGAGTAATCATGCTCTCCAGAATCTACCCCCATCCAACTGAAAGTCCCTTTGACCTATGATTAGGACAAAGGAACTCTCCAATGAATTTGACAAGAACAAAAGGAAATATTACATAAGCATCAACCATATCCCTCCAGGGAATCTTGTAAGGTCACATATCTAATCATCCTCAAATACTCTATGCAGTCCATTAGTCTTGCCCTACTCCTGAGAATAATATAACACTAGCTCCCCCACAACAAGAATTTGTAGAATCTGATATACTTCCTCTAGAGTCACTATGATCTCACCAGTGGGAAAATGAAAGGTACTATGCTCACTGTTCCACCTCTCTACTAAAGTTGTCAACAACCCCCTGTTAATCCTAATATGGGACATATCAATTAATGAGGACAAACCACATCGTACAATGACAACTACCTCAGGTGGTGTCAGGTGTGGAATCAAATCCCACGTCCTGGGAAAAAAATCTCTAATCTGCAAACTCGTTAATGACTCTTATCATCACAAAATCAAAAATTAGTCAATCAATCAATCAACATCAATTAGCCAATCAATCAATCAACATCAATCAACCTATCAATCTAATCAGCTCTAGTGAGACTTTGATCAAATCTCATAAGCATCAATCTATCATTCAACCTCACCTATCATGAGGTTCATCAATCAATTCAACCTCGCCTATCATGAGGTTCATCAATCAATTCAACCTCACCTGTCATGAGGTTCCTCAATCAATCCAACTTCGACTATCATGTGGTTTATCAATCAATCAATCAACTTATCATTGATCCTCACCTATCATGAGGTCAATTATCATCATCCTATCATTGAATCTCACCTATCATGAGATCAATGGACATCTAATCTATCAACATCATCAATCATCCTCAAATCAATGGCTGACACGATCAAACATCATCAAAATCAAGGAGTCTAATCAAGAAAATCATCAATTTGGTCTAAAATTTCACCAATGTGCTAGAACAGTTCTTCAATGCACTACTTCGGGCACCCTACGTGCTACATCTATCAATGCGCTAATTCATTTATCCTGTGCTAAAGCCCTAACCCTATAAGCTAAAATTTTATGTGCTAGAATAGTCGTTCTATGCACTACATCGGGTTTTCAATGCGCCGAAAGAGGAAAATCCAAATTCAAAATGTGAAAAGAAGTAGGAAAATGAATTGCACAAATTACAAGGGAAGTTTTTGGGGTACATATTGGAGGAACGTACATTGCTAGGTGGTTGTGCCATCGCACGTGCTCGAACCAATGTGTGTGGTAAGGGATCACTATTTCTCCAAATTTGCACAAATCACTCAATCACTCTCAAAGTTTTCAAAATGCAAATGCTCAAATGAACTTCTAATCACTCTTTTTAACCTTTTTAAGGTTAATTAAGTGGCATTTTTATGGGGTTGTTTTATTTTATTTTCAAAGGGGAAAATTCATCAATTTCATCACCTGTGAGCTTATACATCATTTTTTAGAAGATAAATTGTTTCTAAATCATTGAATTTTGAGATAATTATCAAATCATTGAAAAAACATCAAAATTTTCAAAAATTCCAAAAAAATCCTAAAAATTCAAAAATTCACCGATTTATCTCCTGAGGGGGCATATATTCATCATCACTTGAAAATTAGTGTCTGGGGCATCAATTTTTTTTTTGTCAACATCAACAACAATTTTTTCTTTGAAGCAACGTGTAAACACATTACTTCAAAGAGGGGAAAAATGTATACACCTAAAATATGTCAAGACAATTAATTAATTAAATACTAGCTATTTAACTAATGAACTCCCTTTATTTATCTACTTATAAATAAATTCTCAATTTATTTATATAGTTCACACTTTTCTAAATTCTTCATTTTAAACCACATTGTTCTAAATTTAATTAAATAAACAAATGTCTATAGGTTTTTTTTATTTAACTAAATATCTTCTAACTAAGTTTGAATAATTTCAAATTCAAATTTTAGTCACATGTCTACAAAACTTTTTGGCCATGTCATCAAATGTCACATGTAATTAAATATGACTAATATTTAATTACATTATTTTCAACCAATTATCTTCAACAAACTTTTAACACATGACTTATTCCTCACACACTTTATTCCTTCATCCATTTGGCATGTTTCCCTTGGTCAAGGGAACATCTTCTTTGATTCTTCCATCTCCATCGTTCATCCCTCATGTTTGAATCTGGACCATCCATTGTTGGGCCACATCACAAGATGCTTTGAAAATCCTATAAATACAACTCTTTGCTACAAAATGTATCATCACATCTTTTAGAAAACTTATTATGCAGGAATAGCTTTGGAACATTGGAGCATTTATAATTTGATCATTTAGCATTTATCAAGTTGCATTGTTTATCATTCTAACTTAGAAACATGTCTTAGTTTGAAATTGCATTTTAGTTTATCATATCAATAGTTAATATTTGAGCATATGCATAATCATTTTAGTTTTTTATACATCATTATCCATTTGTCAATATCACCATTATCATAGTATCATGGCTTTTATCACATAGTTCCATGTAGGAACTTAGATTTATTGCATTTTGAACATCTCATTTTTCAAGTTGTCATTCTAACAATCATAGTGCACATGTATAAAATTTGAGAGTCAAATGATTTAATGAATCCTTGAGAATAGAGAACAATGGAACATTTTTAGAGATTTGTTTGCTGTAAATAGAATAGTTCTTTGATTCAAATCTTTAATATAATATGTCTCATTGGTGTTTTTGTTATTTAGTATTTATTTGCTAATTTCCCATATTTCACACACACAAAGATATTATTCAATTTCTAGTTATGCCTACATGGTGTTCCCTATATGAACATTATCGGCTGACTTTAATGATTGCCAATTGAGAATGTGGTAGAATGATGGTTGACCATTGAAAAAGATCTAACCATTCAATGAACCCAATATAAAATAAAAATAATAATATTAAAAGAAATAAAACACTTTATACAAAAAAGAAAGAAAAGAATCAATATTCTTTCTACATTTCCACTAGAAAATATGTTTTACATTCCTATTAAATAAAAGTCAAGAACAAAAGACAAAGAAAGAAAGCAAAGAATTAGATATTGTTTCTAATTTTTCACTAATATTCAAAGTGTATAAATTATATTATTATATAATATTTTATATAATATAAGTTGTTATAATTTATATTTTCTATTGTTTAAAAAAAAAAACATTTTTAGAATATTCTTAATTGAATATTATTAAATAAAAATACATTTTATATATTTAATATTTTTAATATAATATTATAATATTTAGATATATATTTAATATTTATATATACACTATAAGCTATTAAATATAAATATCATATAACTTTTTACATATACTATTGATTAAAATATGAAATATATTATAAGTTTAATATTTATGTATATTTATTTTTTAATTAATTATTTCTTATTCAAAATATTTTTTATTACTTATTTTTTATGGTATTTTTTTTTTTAATAAAAGGGATAAAAAACTTTATTGAAATCAAGAAATTAACAATACATTTTCATTAGGCTCCTATGAAAAGAAAGCACAAGAACATCCAACCAAGACAAAAACCACCACCCACACTTCAACAAACACCTCAACCAACCAAATCATCAGAAATAACCCTCTCTAAATCATGACAGTACTCAGGGGATAACTGCCTCCAACCCTCAATCTTCCAATCCTCACCATGCTCCAAAGCCCACTTGGCCAAACAATCAACAACCCTATTCCATTCACACAAGATGTGGGTAAAAGACGCCACCTCCAACATAAAGCACATCTACAAAATTTGACGAACAACCAAAGCCAACTGCCAATTAACATCAGTTAACTTTTTCTCATTCAACAAATTAGCAATAATATATGAATCAAATTCATAGATTATCTTATGCCAACCCAAAGCATAGGCACACTCAATAGCCCAGAGAATCGCTAACCCCTCCTTAAAGTTGTTAGAGTGTTTCCCTTTATGAATAGAAAAAAAGTACTTGAACCAAAATAGTCTCTTCCAACACCACCAATCCTAATAAGCCCGAGCTTACCCCTAGAGGAACCATCAATATTGATCTTCAAAATACCCTTTGGAGGAGGCTACCATCTTCCCAACCTTTGAACCTTTTTTTAAGCTCGCCTACATTTTCTAACATAAGCAAAGTTGGAATTTAACCCCTGTAAGCCAAATCTATTCAAAATTTCGTCATCACTCCTTTCCAAAGGATATACCACTTCAAATTTAGCTTCCACCATCTCTTGGATCATCCCAAAAATTCTTTTCCAAACCTATTGCACCATCATCCTATATCCCCACAAAAAATTCTATGATTCCTTTCCAGCCAAATTTTCCAAGGATGAAGTAGGACCAATGCACCACCTAATCTGGAGGAAAGAAACCTGAGTAGCCAGCCTTGCTAGACTACTCTAGAACTCAACAAAGGAAGACACATGAATACAAGGATGTTTCCAAAAAACCCACCACAAATTCCAAAGCAACATAGAAAAGGAACAATGAAAAAAATGGGAAGAATCCTCCTCATTGCAACTGCACAAAACACAAATAGAAGGGCCCTAAAATCCCTGCTTTCGAAGATCATCCCAAGTCAAGTATCTATTCCAAGCCAGAGTCCACACAAAGAAATTACACTTCAGTCAGGAGAACTTGTTCCACACATGTTTCCACCAAGGAACCTCCATCCCACCAAACTTACAAGCCAACAACTCTCGATACCCACTAGCCATAGTGAAAGCACCCTTAGGAATCAAACTCCAAGCAAGAACATCCTTGTCCCTAAGAGAGTTGCACTGTCTACCAGTCAAAATATTATGAAGCTGAGCACAATCCTCCTTCAAACCAACAACAAGCCAATCGTAAGGATCCTTCCACCTAGCCACCCCCAACTACCCACAGGGGTAAGAAGTCTTAAAATCAATCACTCTTGACTAGCTAGCCTCCAAGAAGCGCTGGCCAAAATTCAACAAATTAGGATACTCGCACAAAATGGGTGGAAAACCATCCCAACAAGGAAAACCATTTCCCCATACCCATCCTTGAATAAGACCCAACTCCACATTACACTTCATCATTCTCCCTAAACCTTCAACAAGGAGAATAAATAAATAAGGAGAGAGAAGATCCTTGATGAAGGCCTTTAGAAGCACCAAATAGAGAAGGCTCACCATTTATTAGAACCAAAAAGGAAGTGGAAGTGTCACAACACATAACCCACTAGAACCACTCCTTAACAAAACCAAAGGCAATAAGAACTTTGCGCAAGAAGGACCACTTAACTCTATCATAGGCCTTCACCATATCCAGCTTGATGAACATAGCCTTTTCTTTGGATGATGCCATAGATTGAATTGTTTCAGTAGCATTGACCAGGCCATCCTGAATTTGTCGATCCACCACAAAGCCCCTTTGTTCCTTAGAGATAAGCCATCTAAGCTGTAGACACGTAAATTATACTGTTTGATCCCATCCACCTGATCTTGATTTACTAACACCAGTTCATCCCGAATCACTCTGTTACTAAATATTTAATTGAATAATCTTTATTTGATTAAATTCACAATATTTTATCTTTTAATTAAATAAATCAATTTTATCTGATTAAATCGTTATCTTCTATTAATTAAATAAATCATTTTGTTTAATTAATCCTAATGTCCTCATTTAATTAAATAAATCAATCTTTATTTGATTAAATCATCATATTCTCCTCTTTTAATTAAATAATCCATTTTATTTAATTAAGTTCTAAAGCCATCTCCTTTAAAATAAATAAACTAACCTTTATTTGATTTAAGTCTAACACCATCCCCTTTTAATTAAATAAATCCAACTTTATTTAATTAAGTCTAAATTCATTATTCCTCTCATCTTGATTTATTTAAATCCAAATATCTAAGTCAAAGTGTCAAATCAGTTAATCTTCATCTAAGTTAATCAAATCTTGATTAACGCTAACTCTAATCCATCAAATCCTCTAGATTTTACAACTTGTGCATGTAAATCAATTTAATTGATTTATAAATACATCCATTATCATTCAAAAGGGCATCAAGTTGGGATATTCTTCAAATTTGAATTCTCCCTCCCAAAAGGACTTGTCCATCCAACAAGGCATTAAAGGCCTCTTACATGTCCTTTTTTCTTGAGCCAAGTGGCATTAACTCATCTTTCTACTCTTCCTCCACAAGTCAACTTTCAAATTTCAAATATCTACCTAATAGCATTTATGTGCACATTCATCAAAATGTGCTTGACCTCTCTCCATTCACATGTTGACAAGTGGCATTGTGCTATTGGTTGATCTTTAGTCCCACGTTCATCCTTTTTTCTCATTCTTCCATCCTTCTCTCCTATAAATATAGAGAGCTCTTCTACTAATTTTGGACCCACAACTTTATGCAACATCATTATCTTCATGTTTTGAGAAATTTCGTCCATTGCCATCCATTTTCATAGTTCTTCATCATTTCATAGCTAGGTTATGGAGAAATTTCATCAAGGAGCATCAAATCGTCATCGTTGATCATCACGAAGCTTGCAAGGAATTGGGAAAGGGCTATTTTCCACATCAAAATAGCACCAATTCCCCCATGGGATTGAGAGTTTGATTGTTTTGAGCAATATTATATAGCTTTCAATTGGTTTATTTGATTTGTTTCTTGTTCTTGACATTTAAATGAATCTTATGGGGAATGATGGTTTTGATTTGCATAATTGACTAATATTGTGTTTGTTGTTTATGTTTGTGCAGGTCTAGATCCACCATTCACATAAGCCATCACTTAAACCTTTCAACAATCAACTTGGAGATGATTTTATAAACCACATTACAAAGGGAGATAAGTCAAAACTGACTTAGCCGATCTGCCCCCTCACATTTGTGAATGAGAGCAAGGAAGGTAGAATTCAAAGCCCTTAGTAACTTCCTATTCCTTTGAGACTCACAAACCAATTCCAATAAGTCCAACTTAATGATATCCCATAATTCCTGAAAGAATTCAATCGGAAAGCCAGTAGCCTCCAATTCTTCTAGTGAAATGTAACTCAAAAGGTGTTCATCCATCTCCCCCATAACCAAAGAGGGGATACAAGAAAAAAAATGGTTTTCTTCCACCAAAACATCCTGAGAATCCTCTCTAAACAAGGAAGAAAATAACTATGAAGCCTCTCTGGACATTTCCAACCAAGAATATAAATGCTCACCCCTGTCATTCACAAGAACAAAAATAGAATTACCATGTCTCCTAGCTTTCACTGAATTGAAGAAGAATGAAGTATTTTTGTCCCCCTCCTGTAACCACTCGACACAAGCCTTTTGTTTCTAATAAATATCCTTGTGCAACTTGCACTCTTCCAAAATTTTCAAAGCCCTCACCTCCTTCCTGAGTAAATCCTCCAAAAGGTCTAGCTCCCTTATCTCATGAGTAATGACATCCAAGTTGGCTTGAAAAACAATCTTAGCATGAAAAGTATTTCCAAAACATTACTTGTTCCACTATTTGAGCTGATACTTCATATATTGCAATAGTTTGGAAAAATAATACATAGCACTACCATGAGTGGGTCTCCCCATCTGCCACCATTCAACCATATACTCTTGCAAAGAAGGATCTCTTAACCAAATAAGCTAGAACTTGAAAGAGGGGGACCAAGCAACATGAGCCAAAGTAGCAAATAATTTAATAGGCCAGTGATTCGAGCCCCTCTAGTCCAAAATCTTAGATGAAGTAGACCACAGTCCACCAATCCAGAAACAAGAAACCAAGAAATGGTCAAGTCTCTCATCAATACAACTCTCCCCCAACCTCCTATTGTTCCAAGTGAATTGACCATTACAGGGCTTGTTATCAACAAGATTCAAGGAAAAATTGTTATCATGGAGAAGGAAAGTAGAGGGCTCCAACCCTGCAATACCACCCTTCTTTTCATCTAACTCAATAATGGAATTAAAACCACCAACAATAATCCAAGGGAAAAAAGGAGCAAGGCTCTAAATAAAATTGATATGAGGCCACAAGTCTACTTACCAGGAAATTCAATAGTGCATAGATGTTTGACAAAAGAATAGTTTCTCCCATCTTCGAGCTTGAAGCAACCGCAGGGATGTAAGAGTTATAGGAAAAATCTTCAAAGGATTCCATAAACAAGCCACACCCCCAGCATTACCATGCGACCCAATATTCTGGCATTCACCTTGCCCCCATAGTTTTGGCAACAAACCAACCATATTCTCAACTAATAACTTAGTCTCCTATAAGAAAAGAACATCAGGAGGGTGTATTCTCATCAAATCATGAATAGATTTTTGTCAGGGGCCACTATTCAAACCCCTTACATTCCAAGAGAGGATGATGATTTTAGATGGTTAGAGAAATGATAGTCCAAAGTATTAACAGATCTTGACTCCACCAAAGTCTCCCCCATCATCATAATTTTTTCTAAATCCTTCTTTCTCCTAACCTTAAAAGACTTCTCAACAACCCCTTTTTTTTTAGTCTTTCTGAAGAAGCCCCAATGAAGGAGAAGCCTTGCCTCCTTTTATTGAATTAGACTCCACTTTCACCAATGGATTAGAGAACTCTCCCTCCCCCATCTTCGCATCCGCAGGAGTCTCTAACCTACCTAAAACCACCAAACTAAGATTTGTGTCCATTCACAAAGCACTAGCCTCCTATGAAGCTTGAGTGTTATTTGGAATAATGCCCTCTTGAACCACTTCCAAAACACCCTGATCCATAACCATCATACCCAGATTCACCTCTTGCTAACTGAGGTCGTCCAAAACCTCAAATCTATTACATGTATCACCTTCATGTCACTCCTTAAAAGTTCTCTTTTGACCACAATTCCTATTACAATCCTTAATAGGAATAAAACCCTTTGCACTTGCAGCCACCCTAGGAATGGGAGCCTTTCCTTTATCAACCATAGGTGGGTTGCGAGGAGGTAAAGAAGTCCGAGACTCAGAAGATTTAGACCTTGGGCATCTTCGCTACAAATGGCCATATTCATGACATAGGCAACACCAAAAAGACAATGTCTCATAGTCTAGCTACTGCACCCAAGAATATGAACCCACATGAATTTCCAAAGAATCTGGAAGAGGGTTACTTAAATCAATCTCAACACAAATACAAGAAAATTGCATTACCTTTCTATCTTGAGTTTGTTGAGAACTAGTTTCCCCGAAAGCGAAGCAACATTATGCAAGATGTCATTGTGCCAACATTCAACTAGAAACCTAGGGAGAAACACCCACACCAGAACCCGATTCAGGAGCTCCTCTGAAGGATTAAAACTCACATGCCAGTGTTTAATAAATAAACCAATTTGGTTGTGGAAATAAGGTCCACCCTTAAAAACTCTATTGTGATCTACCATGCAGTTGAAAACCACCATGAAGTAACTATTCACCAATAACATTATTTCAATCTCACCCTTTGGAGCCCAAGTCTGTTGAGCCCACAACTCCAAAAATTGGAGTGAAACCCTCATTCCCATGAATTTGTAAAGCAAGACATGCTTCGAGAAATACTTGATATCCTCTGCAATTGATTTTGGTTGAATCATTGGGGCACTGGCCTATCTTTGGTATGCTCCAGGAAACCATTTATATTTTGGATTTGAGAACCACCAGATGACACAAATCCACCATTACTCAAATCATTTAAAAAAAATTATTATCAAAACCCCTCGATGAATAATTTGGAGAAGAAGCCATAAATGCAACAAAAAAATCCATAGGAGATTTGGCCCCCGATGCCTCCCCTAGAGCCATAGCCAGGAAAACAAAACACCCTTATACTTTCACCAATTATATAAAAATGGAGGCAACACCTAATTCAAACAGGTGCAAGTCCACAAACTCCAGAGCAAAGAAATAGAGTTGAGCATGGGATAATCACCAGGCAACAGATGAAACAAAGCAATCATAAAATAGTTTAAGTAGCGAAAGAAACACAGTGAGAAAGGAAATGAAAGAACAGACCCCCAAACGCCTAAAAGCACCCCCCCATTGAGCACACCAAACCCACATAGATCTGCTGCAACTACCACACATGCACAAAGAGAGAAAAGCATGCAACCCACGACCTCATAGGCTATAGGCTACCATGCCCGCAACATAGACAAACCCTTCGTGCAACATCATCCTCCCACCTATGGTATTTAATTTTTATTTTAGATTATAAAATATCATTTTCTAGAATATTCTTAATTTAATATATGAAATAAAATTATGTTTTATATATTTAACTATTTTTAGCATAATAATATAATATTTAGATATTATATATTTAATATTTATATACAATATGTACATTATTAAATATAAATATAATTTACCTTTTTTCCATATATTACTAATTAAATATATTAGAAGTTTAATATTTATCTATATTTATTTTTAAAATATGTATTATATTTATTAAAAAATATATTCAATTTATATTTATTATTACATATTATATGAAATATGATGCATATTATTAAATATAAATTAATATACATACACCCCCTTTTCTTCCCACCCTATCTCTATCTCTGTACCTCTACCTCTTCTCTACTACTTTTTTCTATCACCTCCTGTATCTCTCACTCTTGCCCCCTCTATATATTCCTCCCTCTACCTCTCTCTATATCACTTCCTATATCTTTATCTTTCTATCTCTCCATCTCCCCCTCTCTCATCGTCCCCCTCTTTCTATCTCTATTTCTTCCTCTCCCTCTTTCTCTCTCCTTCCATCACTCCTCTATATGTTTATCTATCTTTCTCACACTGCCTTTGTATTCCCAAGTTATATCTATCTCTATCCCTATCTCTACCTCTCTCCTTATCACTCCCTATTTCTATTTCTCTCTACTTCTCTCTCCTCTCTCTATTTCTCTCCCCTCTCCCTCCCTCTCTATCTATTTATAAATATATATCTCCCTCTCTATCTATTTATAAATATATATCTCCCTCTCTATATCTCTCCATATCTCTCTCACTCATATACACACACTCCCTCTTTCTCCTTCCCTACCTCTATCTCTATCTCTCTATCTTTTCACCTATCTATATCTCTTTTTATTACTTATCTCTATCACCTTCTTTCTCTCTCACTCTTGCCCCCTCTATCTCTATCTCCCTATCTCTCCCTCCCCATTTCTATCTATATCTCATTATGTATACCTCTATCTCTTTTTCTCTCTCTCTAACTCCTCTCTCTATCTCTTTCTATCTATCTCTCTACATCTATCTCTTTGTCTCTTTCCCTATACATCTATATCCTTTCCCTCTCTCCCCCTTCTCCTCTCTCTATCTTATTCACTCCATCTCTCCCTCCATCTCTTCTACTCTATATCTTTATCTTTATTTCTTTCTCGATCTCCCTCACTCATTTCTCCATCTCTTTCTATTGATATCTTTCTCTATGTATATCTCCCTAAATCTATCTATCTCCTTATCTCTTATCTCTTTTCCTATCTTTGTCTATGTATCCATATCACCCTCTCCCTCTCCCTCTCTCCCCCCCCTCTCTCTCTCCCTCTCCTCTACATATATCTCCCTCTTCCCCATCTTCTCTCTCTTTCTCTCTCTCCCTCCTCTACCTATCTATGTCCCTTTCTCTGTCTCCCTCTCTCTATCTCTCCCCATCTCTCCCTCTGTTGCTCCCTCCCTATCCCCTATCTATCTTTATATCTCAACCTCTCTTATCTTCCCATATATCTCTATGTCTATTTCTTTCTCTTCCCATTTATCTATCTCTCCCTCTTTCTCTCACCCTCTCTCGATCTCCCCCTATTTCTATCTCCCTCTCCATCTCTATTTGTCTTTCTCTACTTCTCTCTTTTTTCTATCTCTTTATCTCTCTCCCTCTCCCCCTCTCTCTATAGCTCCTTATATCTCTATCTTTCCATATATCTCTCTCTATCTCTCCCTCCCCCTCTTCCTCTTTATCTCTTTATCTCTTCTACTCTATCTATCCACCTCTATCTCTCCTCATCTATCTCCCTATCTCTCTCTATCTTTATTTCTTCCTCTATCTCTGTCTATATCCCTATCTATTTGTCTCACTCTTCCTCTCTCGTTCTATATTCATCTCTACCTCTATCTATTTGTCTCTCTTCATCTCTCACTCTATATTCATCTCTACCTCTATATTCCTCTCTCCCCCTCTATCTCTAGAAATGTCTCCCTCTCTCTACCCATCCATCTCTCTCCCTATCTCCTCCCCCTCCCTCTTCATAGACCTGCATTGTCTTCTTGATTTAGAGGTTTTCTTTCACTCGTTTTCAGAGACCTTTGTTGCACAAACAATATCATTTTTTGAATGGACAACCAATTGAACTCATGTAATACACAAATTTATGCAAAAAAAAGACTTAAATTTTCTCTAATTGACATTCCACACCTCTTAATTTTCCGCCATTATATATATATGGGGTTTTAATATCTTTTTGTATGTTCTTAGATCTTATTAATTTCCTTCTTAAGGCATTTCTTGGTGTTCTCCTTCATTTTGAATTTCTAATTTTTGAATTTTTAAGCTTTATAAATATAGGTTTTAGTTTTTTAGTTTTTTTCTTTATAATAGCTTTATTTATATGAAGATATAAATTTGTACTATAAACTTATATCTTTTTTAGTTTAGGGTTTTTTTGGTTTATAGTTAGAGTATAGTATAGGCTTATTTTTTAATCTCATATTTTATGTTATATCTTATAAGCAATTTATTATTTCCTGCTTTAGTTTTTTCCTTAATTTTTTTTGGGCTTTATATATTTTATTAAAATGCATATTTTTTCATATAAGTTATAATATTTGTATGCTTTTTCCTTCCTTCTTTAATTGAATCATATAAGTTACAATATATCTCATTCTTATTTTCTATTCTTATGATCTTTCCTGTGTTCTTATTTGATTCACCTCTTAATGTTTCTTCTAGAATTGCTTCATTATCTTGTTCATTTTTTTGATTTTTAATGTTTTTGTGTCTTGTCTTCCTTAGCTTTTGTGCAGCCTTCTTCCCCTTCATCTTGGCCTTTAATTTTGATTTTGGTCTTCAACTAACCATTTTTTCTCCTTATGCTCTCTGGTCTCATCTTGATGATGGATCATGGAGTGTGATCCAAAACGTTGATGCAAAAAATTATACACAATCGAATCCACAAACCATTTCATAATAATTATCATGGATTGTGGCAATTTGATATCATTAAATCCACACCTCTTCAACACACCCATTGCACACCAAGGTGTGATTGCTAGTTATAAGATTATTTTAAACAAATTGAATCAATGAATAATATTGAAATACCTCCGATACAAATCTTCAAGACACTCACTTCTCCAACTAATTTCAGACCTAAAACCAAAAATTAATAACAATAAGAATTTTTAATTAATATTTAGTAGAAGTTCTTTGTTCTTCTTGTGATTCTCTATTTTTTTTTTATGAATAAAAGACTTCTTACTAAATATTTTAGACTTTTCCAAAACGTGGAAGATGTTCTTTAAAATTAGCTTGCGAAGGTGTTATTGTTTTTTGTTTTTTAATTCCGTATATGCCGACTGCCTGGCAAGTTCGAAGAAAAATAGAGTACAGTTGAGCAAATTTCCAGTCAATATATTGTACGGAACGGTGTAAATGCAGTCCGAGCTCTGTGGATTGAATCTGCACCTTACACGTTTGGGAATTTGCGTTGAAAATGTTGATTTTCTCTACCTCGTAAAGTGCAATTATCCGATGTGAATGGTGTCCTTGACTCGCTTTTTCTAGTTCAGATCATCTTGTGGAGGTGTTATTTCATTTTGGTATACTTTTTAACTTTTTTCTTTGTCTCATGGGAGGAAAGTAGTTGCCACAAAATTTCTTCTGTTCTAAATAGCTTCAATGCATGGTTAAATTCAGACCATAAGACTGGTTCCTGGTTCTATGTGATGTGTAGAGTCTTTGTTCTTACGCCATGATTGTTGCAGCCTGTTGACTGCATTTTTTTATATGTATTTTTTTCTACATTGAATCAAAATAAAAAAAGTAGTTGCCACGTAGCTATTCAATTCATATTTATATATTTATGTATTCTTACCTGGTGAGGGTGTATTCACCATTAAGCATTCAGAGTCAAAGCTTTTATTGTGTATGAAGATTTGGTACATATACGAATCAAAAAACTAATGTCTGTTCACGATCTGACAGATGTCAAAAATGGCAGATCTTAAGAAGTTCCGGGTAATTCATTTTATGGGGTACCTTTTTCCTCTCCACTTTTTAAAACGAGAAATGAACCGGCTAATTCATTTTGTAAGGCGAGTTTTCTCTCTTCCATCTTATAAGTAATGCAAACAAAAGAAGGAAGCAACAGTTAGGATGGATCCTCAAAGTTTATAAGCTCCGCCTCATTACGATTGAGTTCAATAAGGTGCTTTCACTTTTTGGACAGTGTTCTTTCGATTTTCTGGGGGTTTCTGTTTTGGTCATTAGAGGCTAGGTATGAAGTAGTTTTTCTATTTTTTTGCTCATTCCATGTTAACAAAGGAGCATTATTAATTAGTGTAAGTGGACCTGCTTTAAGGGCGATTTGAGTCGACTTGTTAAGTTTCTACGATGTGAAATCTAATTAATTTGTCTACCATCTCTGTTTCTCAGGTTTCGTTTGGAATTGATCTCGGTAATGGCAGCTGTTGCCAGCGGCGAATGCAAAGTTAACATCACTGCTGATCAACAAAATGACTGTAATGAGTCTCAAAATAGGGGACTGCTAAGAAAAGTTGGGTTAATTATAAAACAAGTTATTATGGCCTGCTGCAGAAAGATAGTGGATGTGGGTATAGAAGATCCGAGAAGGATTATACATGCCATGAAAGTTGGGCTGGCACTGTCAGTAGTTTCTCTTGTATGTCTATGGGATCCATTATTCCGCGGGGTGGGAGTCGGAGACAATGCAATTTGGGCAGTGATGACAGTAGTAGTTGTTCTAGAATTCACTGCAGGTATAAATTAATTCACTAAACCATTGTTAATTAGAATCTTTTGCTTGTATTTCAAATATTGCAGAAGTTTGGTTGTAATTTGTTTTCTCCGCCTTTGAAAAATTTGTGTGTGCCCTGCCCTGTCTTTCAATGCTCTGTTTTTATGACTAATGTTCTGTTTTACAATACTGAATAAGAATTCTGTGTTCACAAATCTGCTATCTCAGAATGCAAAACATGCGTATAAACAAAATAATTTCAGACAAACACACAGAGAAAAGTATAAAAGCTGCTGCTGTTTTTATTAGTTCTTATATCTCATATATGCACTATGCACTGCTGCTTCTACATATGTATACAAAAACGTTTTGAAATTTCCTGCAGCATAGTAAACACGTCGAAAACAATTAACGCAAATTCTTTTCACCCTAATCTAACATTTAGATTGGTTGAGAAATTGTTTTTAACATAATCATGGTTCATCGGCTGTTTCTGCTGAAGCAGGGGCTACCCTGAGCAAAGGATTAAACAGAGGAATTGGCACTGTGGTGGCTGGGTCTCTAGCCTTTCTTGCTTGTTACTTGTCGGAGCAAGTAGCGCAAGGAGAGGCCGTCGTAGTGGGATCTTCTCTGTTCATCATAGGTGACTAATCGCTACTTTTGGTGCTTTCTTGGAACTCGTTTTCCTCGACTCACCTTCTTATTCCTGGAATCATTTTACAGGCGCAGCTGCCACATATGCTCGCTTCTTCCCCTTTATCAAAACAAAATTTGATTATGGGGTTGTGATATTCCTGCTGACATTCAGCATGATTACTGTCTCTGGATATCGAGTGCAGAATATATCACGCATGGCATATGAACGCCTCACCACCATACTCATCGGATGTGGCGTGTGCCTCGTCGTAAGTCTGCTGCTTTTCCCCATCTGGTCTGGCGAGGATCTTCACAATTCGACTGTCAGGAAATTCCAAGGCCTTATGGAATCTCTGCAAGGTAGGAAAACCGAACCAAAGCAAAAGAGGTTAGAAAAAGTTGTTTAATTCTGATAAGCATAATGTTGTCTCCAGCATAAAAAGTGTGTTTATTGTAATGGATTGTTACACAAACTATATGATCTCGTTAAAATTTATACTGGATAAATAACAACATAATATATTGGATTGGTTGTTACCAATCCATGCACAAATGCTTAATTAATGTTCGAGTCCAGCCTAACGTTATAGGCATATGTGATGCCAGGATGTGTCGATCAATATTTTAGTGCACGCCATGATGACAAGGTCGAAGATGAATCAGAAGATCCCATATACCAAGGATACAAGTCTGTGTTAGATTCAAAGGCCACCGACGATTCTTTGGTAAATAAAAACATTTCGCTATTGGAAATTTCTTCAGATTGAAGAAACAAATAAAATTGTTGCCCTGACAACTTACCACTAAAAGACACCAAACGCATCACGCCTTTTTTTATTTGTACTATCTGAAAGCGCTGATTGTACATGTTAAATAACTGGGTTTGAATTGCAGGCGACCTTTGCTAGCTGGGAGCCAAGACATGGGCGGTTTCGATACCGGCACCCATGGAAGCAGTATGTGAAAATAGGAGTGAAGCTTCGTTATTTAGCATATTCTATTGTGGCCTTGCATGGATGCCTTCGATCTGAGCTTGAGGTATATACATATACGTTTCCTGTGATTTTATTAGTTTACTAATTATCTTCGATACATTACAGATCATGTAACTTATTTTCAATTCATTACAGACTCCGCATTCCGTTCGTTCAATATTGAAGAAGCCATGCACCAAGGTTGGTCAGGAAGCAGCAAAATTACTGGGAGAGCTGTCGAACAGCATCCAACATATGACAAGATGCGATTGGGAGTCAATGATGAAGGAAGTGCAACTTGCATTGAAGGATCTGCAAGTTGCCTTGCATGCTCAGCCAAAGCTCTTAATACATTCAAGAAGATTGCCTATCGAGAAAATCGTTGAGAATGAAAGTAGAGAAGCAGAAGATGTAGATTTTGGTAACGAAAAAGCCGGGAAGGCGATCAAAAGATTAATGTCGTGGCATGGAGAAAGTGGTACCGCAGAGACACAGAAAAGGTTCATACCAAGACAGGATGTTGAATTTGCAGAAGCGCTTCCTTTGGCTACGTTTGCATGGATGCTGGTGGAGATTGTAGCGAGGCTTCAGCATGTGGTAGAGGCTGTGGAAGAGCTCGCTACAATGGCAAATTTCAAGCCTTACAATCCTTCCTCAAAACAAGAAGCTCTGAACATTACTTCTTCTCCTTCTCCTAATTATACCCCAAAGCCCAGTTTTAGAAGAACACCAGAAATATATATTTCAACCAACAGTGTTGATTGATTTCTTTTTTCAAGTTTATACTGTATTCCTGCATGCATGCCGTCTGTCTACGATTTTCAGAGAGACTGGTAATGGTCGCAGAAATGGCACTGTTCTAGTTTTGTTAGCATTAGCCCTGTGCTATTTTTTACGCTGTAACGATTTTCATTTAGTGATATGATAAAGATGTCGCTTGAATTTAGTTACAGCAGTAAAGTAATTTGTTTTTCTTCAGCCGAGGAATTTTTTGGGGAGAATTAGTTGAGAACTACTTCTTGCGTTCCCTGTTATAGGGTTTCTTTTATTTGTTCTCTGGAACGGATAAACGGCGAATATTTCGAATTCCGCGGCCTTTATCTCTAGATCAGTTTGTGTATTTAAATATTATTGTTGGAGTTCAGTTAATAACCAGGGACTTTGCGCAACGCGTAATACGTGCAAGCGCGAGAAAACCAAGGAGTGCAAATTACAGAATGGCTCACAATCCGATGCAACTTTCTTCTTTTGTAAAGCTCTTTTTCTCAGATGATTGTCTTGGACACGTTTGTAGATGCTTGTGTTCTAGGAAAATTTACCACCAACAATTCACTCTATATATAATTAAAAAATTTGATTTATGATAATAAAAATGAAAACATTTTTCAATATATTTTATTTGATTCTAATAAATCAATTATACAACAATATTAGTCATCTCTATTATTGTACTATTACAACTATATATATATATAGAAATATATTAAAAAAATTTGATGCAATGAATTATTCACTACGGTGAATTACTGTTGGTGAATTTTCCACAAGATAAATTTTTCATGATGGTGAATTGTTGGCTGTGAATTTTCCTAAGTGAATTGTTGGCATGAATTTACCTGAAGCCAATAAATATATGATAATATTTATAAAAAACCTATATGCCTAATTTAATTTTTATATATAATATTAAAGATAATAATTTATTTATTAAAATAAATAATCCATAACATTATAATGTGATACATATTAATTATATTTATTTATCTGAAATATTTTAACATCTAAAATATTTAGTATAGTTAACTTGGATATGAAAGAGGTATCATACTAAAAAATGCTTTTTTAATAAATTATATTATAAATAATTTAAATTTATGTTTTATTTTATATTGATTATGAATAAGGTTATGGTATTTCAAGAGATCATATCACATATTTAGTTGAAAAGTATATTTTATTAATATTTGTAATGGTTTAACTACATTTATATAAATACTTAGAATAATTAAATCAATACTAGTATAATTATTTCCACAAAAATCTATCTAAAATATGTTGATAGATATCTTCCTCAAGGTTTATATTTCATTTATATATGACATATTGATAGAAAAACATGCATCTCAAAAAGGATATCTCTTGGTGTATTTTAGATATATACTTGTAGAGATAAATAAGCTAGTCATAATTATGTCAAAAATAATTTTATAATAGAAATAATGTATTGATGAAACACACATAAAGAAAATGGTAGTTAACATATATTTTTAAAGAAAACTTAAAACTATAAAATAATTTTTGAAGTAAATAAAATAAAGCAACTCTTAAATAGTTTTAAAGTATAACAACTCTTGAGTAAACAACATAAGTCTTCACTAAATAAAATAATCGAAGATGATATTTTTAGATAGATGTATATAAGATATCTATATTAGTTTATGTAATTTACAAATTCATGTAAATTAGTATTTAGTTTTAATGGGATGTCTTAACATAATTACATAATGACAAATGAATGTTTTATATTATGTTAGGTTCTTTCTCAAATTTTATTTATTTTTATCTTCATAGGTTATCAATATTTAACATTATCTTAATTGTATCCACTCATATTGTTACACATCAATTTCATTATCAAATCAAATTTTTATGTACCTATCCTAGATTCTAAGATTTTGCATGTCATATTTCGGGTCAATTTTTAGTGCTTGGAATCAATTTTGACTTGTTTGGGTTTGATCCTAAATTAGAAAATTTAAATTCAAAATTGTTAACTCCTCTTTTCTACTAGCTATTAGGAGTCGAATTGGTACATGTTATGTGACTATTTATTGTCTTAATATTTAAAGGCATTCATTTTTACATTCAAATAAATTTGAAGATAAGAAGGAACATTCATGTTGCAAGAAGCAATCGATATAGGAAGAATTCAATTTGGCACACTAAAAATAATGCATTTACATCAAACTTTGTATTTAGAAAACTTGTACACTTACTTTTTTCTACCAACAATTTCTCAACATTCTAAATATTTATCAATGATATTGACTAAGGAGAATTTGACCCTTGTAATCTACTAGTTTCCCCAAATTATTTTTCAATTTCACTAGTCCTTACACATAAGTAGATAAAAAATATCATGGAGGACTAAGTTATAGACGTATGCATTCGACTAGATCAAAATTGTGCCTTTGTTGTGTGGGATCAACCTCAAACTACTTATTATTGACTCATAGAAGATTCTAGGCCTATGTAGACTATGAGATAATGTGCATCTCAACAACATTACTATTTTTAACATTAACACTTTATCATTGTGCTAAGAGCTAATTACTTTTTCCCTCATTTAATTTTTGAAAAATCATTATTTTTAATTTATCACCCAACTCATTTTTTTTTTAGACTGCAGGAATCGGGTAGCACGACCCCCTATAAACTGCAGTGCGCCTGGTAAACTTTTTAACGTGACCGGCGGCACTGGCGCGACACGCCCTCCGGTACCACGGGACAGGGGAGACTAGAACTCGTGACCAGCAGAGCCGCAATGCAATTACTTAGCCAACCGAGCTAGGGCCCCCGCCCTATCACCCAACTCATTTAAATCTAGGTTTTTTTACAAATTTATTTAATTAGCATATATTTATGTAAAATAGTACTTCTAACATTTTTCATTTTAATAAGCAGTTTTAGGAAAATTCACCACCAACAATTCACTGACAACAAATTCACTTCCAACAATTCATCACCATGACAAATTCATCTCATGGAAAATTCACTGCTAGCAATATGATATGAAATGTTGGTGGTGAATTTTCCTAGAGCCTTAATAAACACATCTATACTTACACCCCTTATTATTTTACCTTAAGGATACATCTTCACACACTTATAATTTTTAATATCTACTTTGGGATTGATTTTTAGATATTATTAGGATTTCTATTTTTTTTATGAATAATTCATTTCTATATATTTCCTTTCAGGAATTCTACTTCATTGTCTTACAATAATTTTTCCTAGCCTACTTTTAGATTTCTCTCCAAGGTTTCATTTTTAAATTTTATGTATCAATATTATTTTTTAATTTTTAAATCTAAGAGTGATTTATAAAACCTCATTTTTGCATCTTTCCATTGTCATATCACCTTTTTAAAGCCATGATCTACTTAGGATCCTAATCTTTCTCTGAGAACTACACATCTTAACTCCACCAAGTCTGCCTAGTCTAATAATATTAAAAGATCTCAAATACTCATTTTAAGAATAATAAAAATGATTATGATCATGATATCCATGTGGATCAACAAGAGTTTGTAGAAGAAATTTCTATTTTAGCTATTTCTTAGAATTGTAAATAACTAGTAGATATAATTCATATCATTACTACGAGTTTCTGGATTAGATCGTGATGCAAAAAATATTGACAAGATCTAATCCAAAAACTCTTAGTAATCATCTTCATGGATTGTGGAATTTTTTTCTTATTAAATGATTCATATCATTTTTATTGGAAATTTGTATGTATTAGAGGTCTTAAAAGCTAATAGCGTTAAGATTTATTTTTCTACCTTCTTGTTTAGTGCATATAATTATCCTCTTTTTATCTATACCTACTTCCACTATTGTTCCATTTCATAGAATTTCCTCTACTCTAGTTTTATCCCATCCTATAGTGTTTATGCTTCTTCCACCTTTAATCCTCTCTATAGTCTACCTCCTAATTACATCCCTCTCATTATTTTAAAATCCCACATAATATTTTATACTTTAACTCCTATCTCATCCACTATTGTCCAAACTATTATATCCACTATTCCCCTGACTTGTCCCAATCTTAATCCTACCACTTAATTCTCTACAATAACTATTCCTCATTTCTTCCCTCAATCTATGCCCATGCACCTCATTACATTTACTCATCCTTTCCTATTTTCCAATACACTACCTCTCATATTCCTTATACCAAACTTACCAATGCATGTACTTTGTAGCTCCTTCCTATACTCATCCTAGTGGATCCCAACCTTCCCTTTCCATTATTCCTTCCTCTACCCTAGGTGCACTAATACAAAAAATAGGTCAACTAGAAAAAGTTGATACAAGGCCTAATATACAAGCCAACAATTAATTTAAGGATGCTAGTCAATTAAGACCATTATAAATATATGTTTTTATAATATAAAAAATATTGGTTGTTGAGTGAAATAGGCCATTTTCCATTCTTTGTATTGGATTGTGACCTAAGTATATTTTAGGGGATCAATTGATGAGATTCATTGTTTGTAATGGTCGAGAATTATTTGTATTGAGTTTGGGAAGGCATAGTTTTACATAGATCTTTCCATACTTTGATGTCTCCATGCTTAATTGAAATGTTTTAGGAAATTTTGTAATAGATTTGAGCTGAGGTCATATTTTCTAGTTCTTGTTGTATTGTTGATTGGTTGGTTGTAGTTGTTGTTATAAAACATTATCATATATTTTGAGAATAAATTTTCATAATACATATGGGGCGTTTTGAGTGTGCATGGATATTTAAAGTCTAGCTATGTACATATCATTTATTTCATTGATTTTCAAATATATGCATGTCTTTTTCCCAAAATACATATTCATATGGATGTATTTTCTTTTCTATACTTTTGGCTCTACTCCCCAATAAATAGATGTAGGTCATTAATGGTAAATGACCATATTTTTCTTAGATCAAATTCCTTTGTCTTACTTAGTAGTTATAATTAGATTAATCCTTTTTAATTTACATAATTAAATAATATAAACTATATAAAATCTTTGGTAAGTTCAAATTTAGTATATCTTCAAAGGATTAAGCTTATTAGAGTTAGATAGAACCTAGTACATAACTCGATGTTATAACTTTTTGTTGAATCTTTTAAGAACATAAGTCCAATAAACATTTAGACAATTATATATTATAAATTTTAAGTTGTAAATGAAGTAAATAGAAAATTAAGAGATTCAAATTAAAAAAAAAAGTAATACTATATCTTCAATTATATGTATAACATATTATACTTACCTATTATATAAAATTTAAAAATCTTGAAATACAACAAATATACCTAAATGCTTATAAGATATAGTATATTAAAAATCCTATATTAAACATTTCTTTTTAATAATCCTAATCCACTCCTAACAATGAGCTTATCACCACTTATAGCCTAATCATAAGTTTTAGTCCTTACATCTAAATCAAAATGCATCCCAAATCTCTATCTTACATGGATTCTCTATAACTGCAGGGTTGTAGATTTGGTAGCTAAAAGCACTTTTCATAAGATTCCCTATTTTGAATGAATTAAATACTTTAGACTTTCCAAAACGTTGAATGATCTTTGAAATTAGCTTGTGTTGGGGAGGTGTTATTAGCTTTTTGTTCTTTATTCATTTGTCCCGATTGCCTGGCATCTTTGAAATTGAAGATTTTCTTTGCTACGTAGACTGCACTTATTTGGTACCACACTTTCTCTCAAATACTACCTTCACTGGGTTTTCTGTTAATATCATGGTGTAAGGTGTTATTCCATTTTCATCTACTTTTTTGACCTCTTTTTTCTCTGTCCTATAGAAAAGAAATGCTACGCGACATTTTAGTTATAAAAAAACATAAAAGATATCATTTCCTGGTGACGGTATGTTAGGCAATGTCTGGAATCATGACAGTCAAAAGCTTTTCATTGCACAGGGAAATTAATGTTTGTTCACAGCCATTGGCCTTGGAGAGTTGGTATTTGACAGCCTTGGAGTCCCTTCGGCGAGCTTACCAAATATCGTGATCACTGAGAAATGTACTCGCTTCTTAGACAAGAAATGTAGGGCTCTAAGAAAATTCACTCACTGTCAATAACGGAAAATTCACTGTCAACAATTTACTGCGGGAAAATTCACTGCCATCAACAATTCACCACCACAGAAAATTAACTATCAAAAATTCATGCAATTAATTTTTCGCGCGGTGAATTGTCATGGTGGTGAATTTTCCGTTAGTGAATTGCTGGCGGTGAATTTGCCGTATGTCGAAATGTAGATAGGTAAGGGAGAGGAGCCGATCATGGGTCGGGTTTGTGTCGTGGGTATAGAAGATGACAATTTCGGCTTCATTTGTGGGTAATAAAAGAGTTAATTTTTTTTTCAAATATTTGTATTAATATGATAGGATAGGTTCATGTCAAATTCATATTATGTTCTATCATAGGTAGAGTATTTATTTGCCACCTTTCCAAGGTTAGGTGAATGGAAATATATATTATTTATTTCAACAATATAAATATTGTTTGCCACCTTCCCAAAAATAGGTTAATGTAAATGGATATATTTTTATCCACAATATTGTTTTATTGCATTAAAAGTGAGTTGACATGTATTCAAAGTGAGTTGACATGTACATAACCCATTGTCAATTGATCAAATTGGAAAATACATTTTAACATATTACAATAAAACATGTTCCATTATTCATCCCTTTTTAACAAATTGCTAGTTCCACTAGGTCCATATACACTAGTCTTTTTTTGAATTTACATGCAAAAATGAAAAAACCGAACTCTCAAGCTCACTATGCAATACAATTTTACAAAAAAACATGTAATTATGTCAACCAAACTTTACAATTATACATGAAATTAAATTAATCAGAACAAAATATTCAAACTAATCACAATTACAAATTTTCTAAATATCCTTTCAAACCACCAACCAGATTTTCTACGTACCCCTTTCATATCACTTCTACCATTAATTGCTTCAATGCAAGATCAAATTTCCTCCCAAAATTCAAATTTCTCCACTTGCACCTACCGATTCAAATTCTTGCAACATATTTATTTATACAAGAGACTAGAATTGTGTGATGCAAGCTACCTATTGACCATTTCAAATTTCCAAGTTTTTGTTGGAGACACCTGATTGAGAATGTGCTCCTCCAAAGCAATGCAACCACCTCCTTCAACTTCCACGGTATGTCTGAAACCTTCTACTCCGGTTTTATTTATGCACAAATATATAAATTGATGTTTCATATGCCTTGTCCATTTACATTTAAATAAATTACTTCATACGGGTTTAGATATAGAAATTGGTGTTTCATACACCTTGTTCATTTACATTTTAATGAATTGCATTTACAGGTTTTGGATGAAAAGTATACGTATCATGATAATCTTTAGAAACTGTTGCATACATATGTATCATTCCACCTAGATTTGTTGTCACCTTCTATACCCATGACACAAACTCGACCCAATATCGACCCCTCTCCCTTACAACTAATTGTGATAATGGCTGATGCCTATTTCTAAAACCTTTAATAGTGATATTTATATATAACTTCAAACAACAGTATGGTACAAATATTTCCAACCCTTTTTGATACAACATTATGATATACACACATACAAATATATATTGTGAAAAGATAGATAATGTAAGTTTCCTATAGCCTTTACATTCAACTTAATTAGATGTATTATTTGTTTGTTCTTCAATTTCCTTAGACTGTAAATATTGGCCCCTCTCCCACATAACTAACTATGATAATGCTTGACTACTTTTGTTATAACCACTTCTAAAACACCATTATGAAATTTTTATACAACTTGAAACAACAATATGGTACAAATATTTCCAACCTTTTCAAATACAACAGAAGTGATACATATACATATACATATACATATACATATACATATACATATACATATATATACATATATATATATATATATATATATATATATATATATATATATATATATATATATATATATATATATATATATATATATATATATATATATATATATATATATATATTATTGCAAAGATAGATAAATAAGTTTCCTATAGCCTTCTTCATTTACATTCAACTTAATTAGATATATATGGTTTGTTTGTTCTTCAATTATAGTGATTCTAACATGTAAAAATAGGTTGTTTATATTTATATCATACTTTTGTTCCAAGTTAGAAACCTTCAAAACAATCACAACAAAAAGTGTTCTCAATCTAACAATCAGTGCCCAGATGTATGATACAAATATTTGTAACCTTATCTAATAGACTGTATATATATATATGAGATAGATAGATATATATGTTTCCTATAGCCTTCTTCACTTACCATTCGACTTAATTAGAAGTATGTTTTGTTTGTTGTTCAAATATAGTGAGTGTAACATGTATGGTAACCATTTCTGAAACAACATTATGAAATTTTTATACAACTTGAAACAACAATATGATAGAAATATTTCACCCTTTCTGATACAACATTATATGTTTGTATCATAATATTGTTTCAAGTTATATTTTTATCATACTGATGTTTCAAGTTATATATATTTGCATCATACCGTTGTTTCTAGTTATATAAAAATGTATCATATTGTTACATTTCAAGTTATATATAGCCCCTTAAATAATTTCTTCTTATAGAAATTTATTAGCATGATCACCTAAGGGTTTATATGAGTTCGAATTGGGGATATGATAGTATAACATGCATTACTTGTTTCATTGCACACATACCCTTGTTTATTTACAATCAACTGAATGAGATGTTTGCTTAGTTTGTTCTTCAGTTACACTCACTCCTACATGTATGCATATGATCAACTCTATATAATTCTATTTTTTTACATATATGATCAGATAGATTGGTGTAAGATGTTTACTAATCTTACGCTTGGTACAATGTAGAGGAAGAATAAAATGATAGCAAGAACCACACAAGCTATAACCAAGGGACGATGGACAAATTTTCTTGCATAGAGGAGCTGTGAGGCTACCACACAGTGATGATGATGACATACTTCCTATTGAGGAACCAATCAAACTTGTTAGCCTACCACCTAGTGATGAGGATGAAGTAATTAATGTTGAGCAACTAAGTGAACCTGTAGTCCAAGTAAATCCAATTGTTACAGCTAAAAAGGTTGTCATGTAGTAGGAATGCACCATAGTTGACATGGCATCTGCCATGGTAGATGTTGAAGACAATAGCATGTCAATAAGAGTGATAACAAAAAATGGGGTCTTCCAGCTACCACATTATCTAATTGGCTAAGTGGTGTTACCACTACGAAAAGAAATGCCCCCCTACAATCCTAAATGATGAAGAAGAGGTAAAGGTCATGGAATGGTGCAAGGAGATGGTTGTTGTTGGCCATGGTTTAGAGATTGTGAATCTGAAATCTGAAGCATCCCAAATATGCTAGATAAGGCCTAATCCCTTCAAAGATGGACTTCCCGATAAGTCTTAGTGGATGGGATTGAAAAAAGGCATCTTGATTTGTGCTTGAGGACAACCCAAGGGGTAAGTGCACCAATATGTGACACAATTTTGATGCCAAATTAGAAAAATTCACAAAAAAATGTCCAAGTGGAGCATTTGGCACACGCCAAATTTGGCAAGTACCAAATGCAAAAGTAAATTAAAATCCCAAAACACATTTCAAACCTTATTTTCATTTCAACCCGTGGCTTGGCTTGGAGGATTTGAGCTCTGCAACTTGCGCTCGCCAAATCTCATCCATTTTTTGCACTCTTAGCTTGCAATTCTTCATGAGGATGTTGCCAACACGTCAGAGAGGTCGAAGATTGCGAAGAGGTATGTATTTTTATTCTATTTATTTCAAATTTGATTTAGAATGCAGATTGAAATAGGTTTTTATAATAAAAATTTGTTGTAATTCTCAGGGAATGAATCTCCACCTCGAAACATTGAGAATTCACAATCACCCCCTCATGAAGAGCCTCCTATACAAGAAAAACCTGAAACCCCTCCATCAATTCATAGGCATCCTCAAGGAACACAAGAAAATATTCTAAATCAAATTGTAAACAATAAAAGAGACATTGAATAATTAATTGGAAGATTAACTGAGCATGCCGAAACCCACCCTTATAGGAGAGGGATTGTTGAATCATTGAAGTCAAATGTGGGTGCTGCCACAATAATGGGTTACACTTTTTGGGACATCCTAATTTTTGCCTGAAATCACATATTTTTAGAAAATACAATGATTTATGACTTTAAAGGTTCCATTTAAATTATTTTAATTAAAGAGGGATTGATCAAACCCCCTTGGATAGAACCTTGTTAGATTTAAACCATACCTATAATCGAGTCTCCTCTACACCTATCAAAATGCTGATAAAAAACCACTTTTGATTTACCTTTTGGGTGATCAAATGAATTCATTTAAAATTTAGTTTTTGTAAGCCTATAGCCCTTATTATAAGCTTCCCAAAAAGTATAATTTTAAATATGTTTAATTTGATTATTATATTTATTTTTTTATTTCTTGTGAATGTAGGATTTTCAATGAACATCAAGTTCTTTATTTCACACATATGAAAAAATAGAAAAATAGAGAAAAAAAATTCTAAAAAATACATGTCCACTAGGTATTGATGTCCTTATTCCAACAAAAAAAGAATAAGTTAATTTAAATGAACACAAAAAAAGTTATGCGTGCCGAAGTACACCTCTGTCCAAATTATAATTACGCTGACTTGAAAAATTAATTAAAAAAAATATATAAAAAAAAATTTATGAATAAATATCCATCCCCTAGATATTGGTGTGAAAAAATTGTATTATTAAAATTAGAATTGTATCCTATATATAAAAAAAGTTACGTGGGTTGAAGTAAACATCACTTTTTAAAAATGCTGATTAGTAGAAAATATAAGTTATTAAAAATTACATAAAATGATTCACAATTTATTTTTTAATTTTTTTTAAAAAATATAATTAGAATCTACAAAAAATATCTAACAAATAAATAGTTTGATTCACCTTCAAAACCTTAATGGTTTAGCTGCTATAGGTGTAAGAACGTGAATGTCTAGTGAAAAATCCTGATTTTAATGTCAAGTTTGGCCAACAATTGTAACCCATTATTGTGGGATCACCCATGTATCTCATGTAGGAGAAATGAGTGAGAAAATAAAATTTTGGTCAAATAAGAGGCATGAGATGAGACAATTTTATGCTAGTGGTTTGTCATATGCAGATGTGAAAAAACAAAAATTAGCAAAGCCGACTTGTGTGCCCTATTTACAGACCTGAGAACCAATGCACCTTTGTCTCATGCATGCAGGAGGTTCCCCATACATTGGTGCCACCATGAGTTAATTAAAACTAAATTTTGGGAGTGGTGGTGGATGGTATTTGACTAACCTACATGCAATAACCATGAGGTACCATAATACCTTTTGAGGAAACCCTATTGTGAGTTTGTCCTCAATAAGATGCCAAATTATTTTAACATCTTAGACTTTCAGGGTAGAGGTGGGGGCTCCACACATGATAGACCTATTGCATGACATAATCCATAATTGGCATCGAGACCCTTGTCCAAACCCATGGTGGAGCATGTCGCCATTCCTTCCATTGTTAAGGACAATGTAGAGGTGGACATGCTGGAGTCGATTAGCTCGCTCACCCTGACCATTTTACAGTGTGTTAGGCCTCTAGTAGAGCCTGATGTGGAGGAGACATGTAGGCCCCAAGCTCCACCTCACCATTTTTGCGCTTGTGGTGTTGTTTGCACATACGACTATTAGAGTGCTCAGGATGTAGCTACACAGCCTACATCAGTTGCAGAGGTGATGGCTTTCATAGATGATTTCCTGAATGATACATTCGACATTGACACTTAGGTAAAAATAAGCAAGTTCATTTAATGTTGTTTATTAAATTATACTTTGAAATTTAAGAATAAATAAATTAGTAGAATTTCGATATGATGAAATTTCAAGGTTAGAGTGTTCATGAGACGTGCTCCATTCCTACAGACCCCTATTAGTTCTCGACATTGAGTATGCAACTAGTATTGAAGATATTACTATTGCATTTGAATAGTTGAATGTTATATTTGAATGTTTGTCTCATAACATGCTTTGGATGTCAAACAATTTCCTGGTGGACCTTATACCTACACACCTCGCAATTCATTTCCTCAAACAACTTACACTCAGGTAGCCTTTATTTATTAATGGTGTTGTAAAACAATGTTAGCTAGTTTTCATAATTTTGCATATACAAATCTAAAAAATTGATGAGAAACACAAACATTGGTTGGTCTTGTGAGATACTAATTATATTTACCATTCAATGTCCATCTCATTCTTCCATTCCTTTCATCACACATATTTTAACCATTTTATTTATCACATATCCCAATCTTTAACACCTTATATATGGGTATGTGCAGGATCATGATGGGCCAAAAAGTGGTGATATGATGGGTATGTGTAGGGTATGTGGTTGACGACTTTTTTTTACCCAAAATTGATGAAACAAAAAGGGTTTTTAAAGGAGATTCTCAGCTTTCCACCAATATAAATTATGGGGTACATGTGCAGGATCATCATGAAAAAATCCCTTAAGGGCAAAAAATCTAAAAATTAGAGTTAGAAACTTGACGTAAAAATTTGAATAAGTTATCTATATTATTTCAAAAATATGTAAGAATATAATTTGTAGCAAATTGAATGTAGTTTCTAAACTACTAGGTTTGAAAAATAAAAAAATCTATTTGGTGAAAATTTGAAATTTCAATGTGAAGTAGTACTTAAATTTTAGGGAAAAAATAAAATAGGTGTCTGTCACAACACCCTAACCACAATAAAATGATAATTATTTTTAATAAGATTTTAGATATAAGTAGAGGACTCATGTATCGATGTGATGCATATTTTTTGTAATTTTTTTTCCAAGTAAATAATTAATTATGATATTTTTATTACAAATTTTAAAGAATAAAAAAACCGTGATGTCAACCACCAAAACTTGGTCAAAACTTCATGAAACTCATTTCTTTTTTTTTAATCCTATAGTATGCAAAGCATAGAATGTGATGCATGTTTCAGATTCAAAAAATGTGATACCGTTTGAAAGCTATAGATGTTTTTCAATCAGCCTATCAATTAGGAATTTAGTTGTAATTCAAATAGAAAATAAATAATAATTATTTATTAAATTCAAAGTAAAGCATAATTTATATTGGTGGAAATTTGAGAATCTCCTTCAAAAACCCTTTGTGTTTCATCAATTTCGGGTAAAAAAAAGTCGTCAGCCACATACCCTACAAAAACCCATCATATCGCCACTTTTTGGCCCATCATGATCCTGCACATATGATTTACTTTGAATTTAATAAATAATTATTATTCATTTTCTATTTGAATTACCACTAAAGTCCTGATTGATAGGCTGATTGAAAAACATCTATAGCTTTCAAACGGTATCACATTTTTTGAATCTGAAACATGCGTCACATTCTATGCTTTGCATACTATAGGATTTAAAAAATAAAAAAATAATTTTCATGAAGTTTTGACCAAGTTAAGGTGGTCAGACATATGAGTTTTTATATTTTTTAAAAGTTGTAATAAAAAATTCATAATTAATTATTTACTTGGAAATTTTTTACAAAAGTATATGCATCACATTGGGACATAGGTCCTCTACTTATATCTAAAATATTATAAAAAAAATATTATCATTTTATTGTGGTTAGGGTGGTCGGACAAACACCTCTGCTTATTTTTTCCCGAAATTTAAGTACTGCATTGAAATTTCAAATTTTCACCAAATAGATTTTATTTAAAAAAATAAACCTAGTAGTTTAGAAACTACATTCAATTTGCTACATATTCTATTCTTACATATTTTTAAAATAATATAGATAACTTATTCAAATTTTTACGTCAAGTTTCCTAACTTTGATTTTTTAGAATTTTTTGCCACTTAAGGGCATTTTTTTTCCATGATGATTCTGCACATACCCATATTATACCACCTTCCTCCTATTTCATCTTATACACATATCATTACAAGAAACCTTTCCTTCTGCTCATTATTGACCAAATATCTAATACATTATTACTACACACCTCAAGTTCCCACTTCATGTCCTATATTCAAACCTTAGACTCCACCTAATTCTCTTTATGGTCTAATATTCCCTCCTAATTACTTCCCATTAACCTCTAGTATAGTTCATCGTAAAAATGTTTTATTATCCCATCCTAGCTCATCCAATTAATCTCTACTAGTCCATTCTATGTTCCATCATCCCCTCTTGATTGTGTCACATTATCTTCTCCTCATTCACTTTTTGTTCCTTTATTGCATCCTAATCCCATCTCATTAACATTTAATAGTTCACGGGCTATTTTCCATGATCCCCTCCTAGCCCATCCCACTAATATCTTCTAGTCCATCCTATGTGTCATTATTCCCTTCTACTCCCATCTTATTGTACCCATTATTATTTCACCCTAGATGTTCCACGATCCCCTATGTTCCACCCTATGTTCCTTTATCCATTGTATGTTATACCATCTTTATCCATGTTTCATCCTAGACAAATCTTCTCTATTATTACTACACATAGGTCAAGTTCATACTTCATGTACTATAGCCAAACCCTTGATAGCTCCTAATTCACCCTATGTTGCATTATTCCCTACTAATTGCTTCTCATTAACCTCTAATTGTCCACCCTATATTTTGTTATCCCATCCTAGCCCATCCCATCAATCTATACTAGTCCATCCTATGTTACATAAACCCCGGTTCTATTTTCATCCCATTACCCTCTCTTATTTCACCTTATGTTCCATTATCCCCTCTTGGTCTTGTCCCACTATCTTTCCCGAATTCACCCTATGTTCCTTTATTCCCTCCTAATCCCATCCCACTAACCTCTAATAGTTCATGCTATATTTTGTTATCCCATCCTAGCCCATCCTATTAATCTATTCTAGTCCATCCCATGTTCCATTATCACATTCGAATCCCATCACATTGTACCCTCTATTATTTCACCATATGTTCCATTATCCCCTCTTGGAGATTGTCTCTTTATCCCTTCTATGCTATAACACGTCCATCCAAATTTTATCCTATACACCATTAGAAGAAATCTTTCCTTCCACTCATTATTGACAAAAGTTGTCTTCTCCATTATTGTTGCACATGTCAACAACCAAATTCATGTGCTTTTGTAAAACCCTAGACACATCCTAATTCATCGTATGTTCCATTATCCCTTTGAAAGCTGCTAGTAACATAGTAATCCTCACTTCATTCATGTGAACTTCATTATGGCATTATCACTATGTTGACAACATATGCCCTCATTAACATTAAAGTTCATCAGCATATGCAATATGAATTTGAATGAGCACTGAACTTTGGTATTTGCAAGAGTTTGGACTATCCCAATGGACTTAGTACTTTCACCATTCTGTGATCTATAAGCACTATACTGTAGTCTCAACTTAGTCCAACTGTTTACTCTTTCATTTATGACAATTATGAAGGGATTGCCTAAAATTATTTATATTACTATTAGATAAGTTGTTTCATTTGTAGTTGTTGACATCATACAACCCTAGTGATGTTGGTGGCACGATGGACCATGGAGTTGCTACAACAATAGCCAGTTTTGATCCATTGAGAGAGGTATGCAATAGATTAGTCGATTTGACATTATATTTTCTCTTTTATAGTCTATTATAGAAAATTTTCATGATACTTTTATGTAGTTTAATTTCTATCTTGATGGTTGCTATAGGTGGTTGTCACTCCAGATCATGGATGTGGTAATGCTGTAAATGTGCATGATGACTATATGTATGTGGTTAGTGATTATATTTTGTTATATATCATTCCACAATTCAATTTCTATGTATTGGGTGGGTGCATGAAGTTGGGTAGCAATTTCGTGGCCACTTTCTAAAAAAGTTTGAAAATGATATAATGCGAGTGCGTTATAACGCACTCGCATTATAGCACGTTAAAAGAAAAAAAGAAGTGAAAGTCTTCATTTTCACTTCAACTGTTTTCTTCTTCTGCCCGCGGCAAAAACCACCAACTTTCACGCTCACGTTCTAGGAGGAGATATTGAGCACAAATATTCAACAAGAGTTGCTATTTCTTTGCAAGGATGGTGCCACGATGACGAAGAGGTGGGAGAGGTATGTATTGTTTGTTGTTTGTTTTGAATTTCTTAGTTTTAGGTTGATTTTGTTAGTTTTAGGTTATATTTTATATATGAATTTTTGAATTTGTAGGAGATGCAAATGAACCCACAAACCCACAAAATCCTCAACAAGAAGAGCAACCAAATCCTGAAGAAAAAAATCCTGAACAATAAAATCAACCTCAACAACAACCTCCTCCACCAATCCCTCAACACCCTCCTAGCACTCAACAAAATTTAATGAGTGAGATTGAGAGAAACAAAAAAAAATTGAGGATTTTATTAGTAGGTTGAGTGATCCAAATGGTTCAACCACATAAAGAATGACCCTCACAAATTCATTGAAAGATATGTTAAAAAATGTGGATTCAATTAGAAAACAAATAACTGGATGGCAAGATAGGAGGCAGGCGGCTAGGGCATATTATGTAGATAAACTATCATATAAACAAGTAAAGGATTTAAAAATTTAAAAAAGTGATTTGTGTTCATTATTCACTGACCCACACACAAATCAAAATATTAGCCTCAATGTGAAGAGGTTTCCTATTCATTGGTGTCACCATCAAGAGATTAGGAACCGTTTTTATGATAGGTGGTGCATGATCTTTGATGACCGACCATGCAACAATTATGAAGTCCCCCAGTATTTTCTTAGGAAACTATATAGTGAGTTCATATTGAACAAAGTCCCAAATTATTTTGATATGAGGGACTTCTGGGGGAGAGGTGGGGGGTCGGCTCAGGATAGGCCCGGTGCATAGCCAGATCCTATGCGGCAAGGGAGACAAGCTCTTGCTAGGCTACCTCATGAGCACGTTGTTATGCCACTCATCATGAAGGAGAGTGTTGACATAGAGACATTGCAGGGGATCAACACTTTGACCCAGAGTGTCATCCATCATAGTATCCCTATTCTACAATGCCATCTAGGGGAGTCTTCGAGTGGTGGCCTTTGAACCCATGCGTGTCAATCTTGCGGGGTGACTTGTTTATATGACCCCATTGACACTTAGGAGGCTACTATGGAGGATCTGTATGCAACTACAGAGATGGAGAGGGCGGCTAACATTTTGCATGATGCGTATGGAATTGATACTCAGGTAAAAGTTAGCATGTTCATTGAATTTAATTTATTAAATTTGGATTTTGAAATGCAAGATTAACTAATTTGGTTTTATGATTTTAATAAAATTGCACAACCACAGTGTTGAGACTGGATACACTGGCCCTCCACCTGCTTATTTTTGTAGTACACCTATTGGCGGGGTATGTAACTAGTAAACAATTTTAAATTTATTACATGTTAATAGAATTGCTTTATGAATGGTATTTTAATATGTGATTTTGGATGTTGAACAGCGTAATTTTGGAGGTTTCGAGGGAACACCTCCCAGTGCCAGTGGATTTACTCAAACCTTCATGGAGGTAATAGAATAAAGAGTTTAACTAATGAATTATACTTAATAGATTTGTGTAGTTTATATTCATATCGTTGGTTATGTTGCATTGCACATCATTCAAACTCAAAGCATTACTTCACATTCCATAACTAATAACTAGATGTTGATAGATGACAAAATTTCAACTACAATATAGTTGTTTAGAAAGTCAACATAAGCAATGATGCAATTTCTTCACATGGAGGCATGTGCTTGCAAAGGTGCACCTGCACGACAAACTATGGATGCTTGGAAAAAATCTATGAAACCATAATAGTAAGCAATAGGATAGACAAGGCAGTTAGTATTTTCAAAAAATGCCTCAAAGAAATGCGGTCTCATGGAACGATGAAATTCCATTCCATCACCATGAGACCACATTTCTTCGAGGCATTTCTTGAAAATGCTCACCACCTTTTCTATGATACCACATTTTTCATACATGTGCACCAAAGCATTTTATCAAACTACTCATGCGTCCTTGCTGCTATGGCTAAAAACCTAAAATAGTTTCTTTCCAACAAACTATGGATGTTTGGAAAATATCTATCAAAGCATAATAGTAAGCAATAATACCATAGAGAAGGCAATGAACCTTTTGAAAAAATTCCTGAAAGAAATGTGTTCTTATGGTGATGGAATGCCATGACATGCATTTGTTTGTAATGGCATTTCATCACCACGAGACCCCATTTCTTTTGAGACATTTTTTCAAACAGTTCAAGTTGCCTTCTCTATGCCACCACAGTTATCGTACATGTCTGTGAAAGAATTTAATCAAACAATTCAATGGCTTGTTGTTATCGGCAAAAGCCTAAAAACACATCCTTTCGAACAAGATATGGATAGGGAAAATAATAAGCATGATAATAAAAATATATATAGTTTAATAAGTACTCAATTTTGTTCATTAGATCTCATACACTATAATTCATGACGTGGATCGCTATTGTAACTTTTTTGTGATTAAATAATTTGTTGTTTTATTTTCAGATGTTGGTTGTGGAAACACCTCCATATGTTACGAGGGCAATGGATAGCAATGTTTCATCTCCTATACAATGCTCGGTGGCTCTGACAGGGGAGGTATGAGGCAAATTACTAAATTTCAATTTACATTTGTTGTTATAGATGTTAGTTCGAGTGAAAAATCAAACCAAATTATTGATTCGTCGTCTAATTTCTATTTGGATGGTTTATATAGGGCTTGAGCACGCCTCAACATTAGCGTGCGAATATTTTCCTCGTGGAGAGTGATCGTGAGATGGCTGTAAGTGATTATTTTTTTAAATATATCATTTTTTATAATGTAATTTCTATAAATTAATGTCTTTACTTCTTATTGTAATAGTTAAAACTTCACCAAGAACTTAACACTAGTAGGAGGAGTAGCAAGAGCACTCCTTGAGTGCAACAAAAATGAGTGACAGACCTAGATCACCATCCGATCGACCAACAAATGGAAAGAGTTTATTTCAAGAGCCTTAGGAGCAATGACTTTTGATTCCAGGGCCCTTTGTTGTATGCCTACATGGCAGTTTTGTACATATTTGACATTGTATGCCTATATGGTATTCTCGTAAGCCTATATGGCTATTTTGTACCTATATTTTATACTTATATCGACATATATTGATGTATGCATACATGGCTATTTGGTTAATACAAATATTTTTTTTATCGATGGTGTCCATATTTGCATGTTATAAATTCATGGTTCAATAGATATGAGTTACGTGTATTCAAGTGTATACTTTACAACGTACATGTATTCATTGTGACTTACCTGTGTTCCAATGTATACTTTGCGACTTATGCGTTTTCATGCATATACCTTGTATTCGTGCATATACTTTGTATTAAGTTGTGTATACTATGTATTTGTGTGTATACTTCAAGGCATATGTGTTTGTGACTACTTGTGCTTCCCTTATTCACATGTACATGCTTGACTTATTCACGTGTATACTTAGTAATTGGTTAGCCATAACATTGATCATTGTTGGCCTTTATGGTTTGTCTTGAATAAATTAATTGATTGATGGTAAACAACTTTATCTAAAAGCAAAAAACACGTTTTCAATTGGTATTCTATGAAATGATTCATAAAAAGATTCCAATATATTTAATCCTTTAATTGGAACAACTCAATTAAGCAAAGGATACATAAGACTTTTCCTTTTAGATTAGCAATGCATGGAAGTTTCAAAAAGCATCCTTGATATTAAAAAAAAATATGTGTTTATACACTTTAATTGTGCACTCACCCTTTGGTTCTTTGAAAGAAAAATCTTCCTATGCCATTGTTACACTGCATAGGTAAACCTGATTTTGTATTGTGGAGCTATATTAAGCTACCACTCTCAAGACCAATGTAACAATGATACAAAATAATGTTTGCGACTACAAGAAGACATCAAAATGGCTAGTGTAATAAACAAATTCTTATGATTTATGAAGAACGCTGATAACTCTACTCAGTTGGATTCTTTTTTCAAAATCATACAAATTGAACCCTAGCATCAATAGACTCTATATATCAAGCTATCACAATTCAAGTTTCAACGATGAATATTTTTCATACATGTTTTAAATGACATTCAAGTTTATGGTGGTTTTGTTGTTTATATGATGTTATGTGATATTCTAATCCTAATGCATGCTTCTAGGCTGCATATATATTTATATTTTGTTTTTACATGATTTTTGTACCAACGAACCCAAAATGAACCGAAACCCCCTCCAAAAAAATTTGGCCTAACCGGCGAACCGAACTCCCCCTCTAAAAAAATTGGCCTAACCGGTGAACCGAACCCCCGAACTCAAACCCGAACCTGAAAACCTATTCCAACACTCTTCATTCTTCCTGCACAAACTTAATTGACCACCAAATTATGTTGCCTCTTCACTTTACCCACTTTTACTCCCTCAAACATCTCTTTTTCATTCAAAAACCTTGTTTTCCCAACTAGGGCATCATGCCATAACATACTTTTGATCTCCCTTGTCCTTGCAGGCCTTTTGAACACACCAAAATCCACAACCTCACCCTATTTCCAACCTATTCTAACTTATTTTCAAGAAATTTCTTCTTTTCACCCTGTTCTAACCTTGCTTTTAAGGGGCCTCAATTTTGAATTTTGAACAGGGGCAACGTTAGTAATATCTTCCAATTCCTTTACCAATGCTATTTTCTTATTCCTACTCCCTATCCTACCTACATTAGGCCCATATCACCGAGACACAACCTAAACAATAGGTGGAATGACCTATTTCAACATATTGCACTCGAACCCTTAAGGGTTCGATCTGGTTGAACGTAGCTCATAGCGATTCTGTGTGTTTGGCTGCGAGAGAGGATCATGCCTAGCGTAAACATACCTATTGAGACGCATTGGAATAGTTTTTTTGGTCACACAAGTTGCAGAATGAAAGTTGCACTAGTTTGCATATTTCCACTGCTTGCATTTGACACTTTTTCCATCAATTGAAAACTGGACACCACGGGAAAACCACTCCGAGATAACAAAAACTGAGAGAGGTTATTGTAGAGGGGTCCAATGCGATCCCATAGGATTATACAAGAATTTTCTAAGCATCATGGTATCCGAGTAACCACATGATGAAGTTTGCAGCCATTTTGCACTTTGGACCCTTAAGGGATCGATTCGATTGAACGTAACTCGGAGCAATTCCGCCTGTTTGGGTGTGAAAGAGGACCATGCCCAACATAAACATACCTATTCAGATGCATTGAAACAGTTTGTTTGGTCACACGAGTTGCAGAATGAAAGTTGCACCACTTTGCAACTTTCCGCTACTTGCATTTGACACTTTTTCTATCAACTAAAAACTAGACACCACAGGAAAACCAATCCGAGATAACAAAAATAAAGAGAGGTTATTGTAGAGTGGCCCAACAAAATACCATAGGATCAGACGAGGAGTTTTAAAGCATCACAGTATCCGAGTAACAACATGCTAAAGTTTGTAGCCATTTTGCACTTTGGACCCTTAAGGGATCGATCCGGTTGAACGTAGCTCAGAGCGATTCCGCATGTTTGGGTGAGAAAGAGGATCATGCCTAGCGTAAAAATACCTATTTGGATGTGTTGGAATAATTTGTTTGATCACACGAGTTGCAGAACGAAAGTTGCACCACTTTGCAACTTTTCACTGCTTCCATTTGACACTTTTTCTATCAACAAAAACTAGACACCACAGGAAAACCACTCTGAGATAAAAAAAAAAACTGAGAGAGGTTATTGTCGAGGGGCCCAATGTGATCCCATAGGATTAGAAAAGAATTTTTTAAGCATCACGGTATCTGAGTAACATGTTGAAGTTTGCAGACATTTTGCACTTTGGACCCTTACGAGATCGATCTGGTTGAACGTAGCTTAGAGCGATTCCACGTGTTTGGGTGCAAAAGAGGACCATGTATAGCATAAAAATACCTATTCAGACATGTTGGAATAATTCGTTTGGTCACATGAGTTGCAGAACAAAAGTTGCATCACTTTGCAACTTTCCATTACTTGCATTTGACACTTTTTCCATCAACTAAAAATTGGACACCATGAGAAAACCACTCCGAGATAACAAAAATAGAGAGAGGTTATTGTAGAGGGGCCCAACACAATCCCATAGGATTAGAAGAGAAGCTTCTAAGTGTCACGGTATCTGAGTACCAACATGCTAAAGTTTGCAACCATTTTGCACTTTGGACCCTTAAGAATCGATTTGGTTGAACATAGCTCAGAGCGATTTCCGTGTTTGAGTGCAAAAGAGGACCATGCCTAGCATAAAAATACCTATTCAGATGCGTTGAAATAGTTTGTTTGGTCACAAGAGTTGCAGAACGAAAGTTGCACCATTTTGCAACTTTCCACTACTTACATTTGACACTTTTTCCATCAACTAAAAATTGGACACCATTGGAAAACCACTTCGAGATGACAAAAACTGAGAGATTATTGTAGATGGCCCCAACATGATCCCATATGATCAAATGAGAATTTTCTAAGCATCATGATATCTGAGTAACAACATGCTGAAGTTTGCAACCATTTTGCATTTTGGACCCTTAAGGGGTCGATCCGGTTGAACGTAGCTTAGAGTGATTCCACATGTTTGGGTGTGAAAGAGGACCATTCCTAGCATAAAAATACATATTTGGATGTGTTGGAACAGTTCGTTTGGTCACACGAGTTGCAGAACGAAAGTTGCACCACTTTGCAACTTTTCACTACTATTTGACACTTTTTCCATCAACTAAAAACTGGACACCACAGGAAAACCACTCCGAGATAACAAAAACTAAGAGAGGTTATTGTAGAGGGGCCCAACACGATCTAATAGGATCAAACATAAAATTTCTAAGCATCATGGTATTTGAGTAACAACATACTGAAGTTTGCAGCCATTTTGCACTTTGGACCCTTAAAGGATCGATCCGGTTGAACGTAGCTTAGAGCGATTCTGCATGTTTGGGTGCGAAAGAGGACCATGCCTAGCATACAAATACCTATTCAGATGTGTTTGAATAGTTTGTTTAGTCATACGAGTTGCAAAACGAAAGTTGTACCACTTTGCAACTTTGCACTACTTCCATTTGACACTTTTCCATCAACTAAAAACTAGAAACCACAAGAAAACCACTCTTAGATAAAAAAAACCGACAGAGGTTATTGTAGAGGGGCCCAATGTGATCCCATAGGATCAAATGAGAAGTTTCTAAGCATCATGGTATCCGAGTAGCAACATATTGAAGTTTGCAGCCATTTTGCACTTTGGACCCTTAAGGGATCGATCCGCTTGAACGTAGCTCAGAGCGATTCCACATGTTTGGGTGAAAAAGAGGACCATGCCTAGTGTAAACATACCTATTCAGATGCATTGGAATAGTCTGTTTGGTCACATGAGTTGCAAAATGAAAGTTGTACCACTTTGCAACTTTCCACTGCTTGCATTTGACACTTTTTCCATCAACTGAAAACTGGAAACCATGAGAAAACCACTCCGAGATAAAAAAAAACCAAGAGTGGTTTTTGTAGATGGCCCCAACATGATCCCATAGGTTTAGATGGAGATTTTGTAAGTGCCATGGCATCTAAGTAACATCCCGTGAAAGATTACTACCCTTTTGCACTTTGGGATTTGATGTTTCATTGAACTGTACAGTTTCGTACAGGGTGATTGTGCTATCTTTTCAATGGAATTCGGTGGGAAGTATACTTAACTCCATTTTAGTTTTGGTTTGGTTGGATTTCAAGTGATTTTGTGTATTTTAGAAGCCAACTACTAAGGGTCAGTTTGTATACCCTATTTTAAGGGTTTTGAGTGCATTAAAATGTCATATTAAGCCTTTCACTCACTGTATGCTTCTATAACTCAATGGAAAGGCTTAGTTATGGTTATAAAATATGTGTGAAAAGTTTTGTGTGCAAGGGAGGTGAATATAGGGTTTTTAGGTGATGCGCTAGATGTCAAATGGTGCATTTTTGAGTGGAAAATGATGGTTTACTGCTAGGGTTTGAAGAAATATTTGGGGGCAGCAATATCTCTTGAACTTTTAAGCTTGTGTAGACCTTTTTGAAGGTTTTTTAGGATTTTTTTGGTTGTGGGAAGGTTTTGAGTATGGGTTTTCAATAAACCCTTGCCTAACTTATAGTCTCCAAATATCATCAAATGGGCTTATCCTTTAGAGAAGGTCATCCAATGGCCAACCAAACATCAATCAAGCTTTAACATAAACCCTAAGACAAATTTCCAAGAGATCATACCATGTTTCTTTGTACCATCATTAAGATCCAATAGACCACCTTGCATAAAGGCTACTAAATTAGCCCTATTTACAAAGAGATGACCTTTTATACACTAGATCTTCACTCAAACTCCTCAAACAATAGTATGTTGTGTGTCAAAACCTCCAATTCCATGATTTGTTTCTAGGTCCAAGACCTCTAGACCCCTAATACACCAAACCCTCTATTTCAAGCAAAATACTTGGGGTTTTAATGAAACTCCTATCTCCTGCACCTGCCATACCCAAACAAAGCACCAAACAAACTTACCAGACCTTGCACATGGTGAATAATACATTACATGGACAACCCTTCCCACATTTTGTCAAAACACCACTTGAAACCCTCATTTTCATCATGAAAATACCCTGCTACAGCCCTAGAACATCATCCCAAACACCCAACCTTGACTCCACAACATTCTAAACATGTTAAGCATGTATTTTACAAGTTAGAGGACCCATTACACAAGTTATAGTAGGCACAAAAAGTGGAATGGGTCGAATTACATCATGAAACCCTTCAATCCAAGAACACTGTGAAAGTAGGTAGTAGCAGTAAAAACAAGATAACGTTCTTGCCCCTCCTAAAGTTTGGACCACATCCATTACCTCTACATAAAACTGGACATCCTTGGTCTTCTTGGTTCTCATGCCTTGATATGCTTATGCAAATGAAAATGAAGCAAAGTAATCATCTCCTTCTCCGCTAGTTGGAAGAATGCATGCTTAATGTTTTGATACATGATATCAACTCTCTCATCTACTCTCACTCTCATGGTTGAATATCAAAATCTAGTATGGTGGGCCTCCAGAGTTCCAGTCATCTTTCATCCTCTTCCACCAAATGTTGGCCTGATCCACACATCTGCCAGCGCAATTGACTTTGTTTTTGAAAGTTGAAGTTTCTCCTGAGTCACTAGTGTAGCTCTCTCTGCCTTTTCAAACTCTTTCATTGCTATAGATCGTCTCTAGGATTTAATCATTTGTATCACATGGTTGATGTGCTTTGAATCCTTGCATCTAAAGGAAATTTCCTCAAGATAAATACTGCTAGGGAATTTCAATGTTGCCATTGTTGTTGGTATTAAAGCCAGTACCTGCAACATTGAAAATTATCCTTATATAAGAATTTCCTCCATCTTGTTGGCTTGTAACACTCTTTATGGTGGCTACATGAAATCTGATTCTGATTCCTCTTCTACATCAAAGGGTTCATATCTCCTTGTTCTAACTCTTCTGAATTATCAGAATTAGAATCACTAGCTTCCATATTAAAAAGTTCCCAACCACCATCTTCAATAAATTGACCACTAGTTCAAGTTCATTCTGATTTCATAATACTTTATATCCATGGAGTTTAGCCATTCCTTGATGCCATCAAGTGAAGATTGAGGAATGACGTCAATGTGGAGTACATCCCGCTTGAAGTCTTCGAAAATAATAGCCATATCAAATGCCTTTTGCCCAAGTCATACTCTCTCAAGGTTAACAATCTCAATCTCACTAATAGTGATTACTAAGAAATATAATTCCACCAAGTCTATCAAATAGTTTACCGTAGGAACAATAAAAATAGAGGCTTTGAAAGGAAATTCATGAAAACCAAGCTCTCTAAATGGTATATCAAACTCTTAGACCTCATTATTGCATATTTACAACCAAATTCAAAGATTTTCCTTCAAAAGGCTACAAATTCAAATATTGACAATTTTGTAGCAAGAATGCATTTTTTTGCAAATTTGACCACCGAGACTCAAAAACTCACCCTAATACACTTTAAATGGTCTTGATTGACCTTATTTAGCATAAATAAACACAAAATATCTTAATCTAATCTATTGACCACCTATCAACCTTCAAAAAGTGAAATTTTGCAATTAGGAGACTAGGTGCTCCTGCACCAAAATTACATTGTGTCTGAGCCTTCACGAGGCTTTAAATCTAGCCTTTACAAATGATTCTACATCTTGAAAATTTGAAAGCTTCCTTGTATAGGCCTAGTGAAGCCTTTTTTTTGGCTTGTAAATCAATCTTTTGATACATTTGTTTTGGGTGTTTGATCTTGTGCTTTTGGGAACTTGTGGAGGATGGTGTTAGGAGTCTAAAACCATGTTTCATTGTTTGGGTAATGTCTTTAATTAGTTTTTATTTTGACTGTCCTATTGGTGAATGCTAAAAATTTGCATGGGCTTGTGTAGGAGTGATGGAAGAATGGATGTTTTTGGGTGTTCAAATGGTCTATTTTTTTGGTCATTTTGTGTTGTGTGAAGAGTGTTTACATCATCCCAAAGTCCTGTTGAGATGTCTGGTTGTGTGATTCAAGTTGAGTGGTCAAGTTGCATTGTTGAGAGGAATAGTGAAGTTGGTGTGTGCATATAGAGTATTTGAAACCTTGAAACCTTAGGGAAACATTTCTTAGGTTCCCAAACCTCCAAAACCTCAACTAGATTCCTCTGGTATAGACAAATTCATGCCAAACCCGAAAACCCTTGTTTTATGCACTATTCAAGAGGGTTTATTGAATATGCTACTTCCACAACCTCCAAAGCTTCAAAAACAACTTGAACAAAGGACATTAACCTACACATGCCTAAAAGTTCAAACATCCTGACCTCCCATAGAGATTCTTTCCAACCCTAGGCTCAAGCCTCCTCATTCACATGCAGCATTTTTGTTCATAAAACTCATCATGAAAGTAGCGGTGTTTATTACCTTATTTATTTCCTAGCACCAAATCATGCATCCCACACTTTAAATTAGATAATCATAGGGTCCCTACATGAGTTACAGCCTTCCACATATAATGACCTGAAGCTAAGTTTACATCATTTGCTATTATTGATATGTCATCAATATTACTCATATTGTAAGTTTGCACCCCTATCACTATAACTACTAAAACCACACCAATGGGATTTGAAATGAGCCTTATTGGCTATCCACAAAAACTCAATCTTTTGCACACTTTACATGTAAATTCAAAAACTTTCCTTCAAAGTACACAAAGATATTTTAGTGCAAGATCACCATTACACATTTTAACACCTAAACTCAAAACTCAACGAAGATATGCTTAGTGGTCTTGATTGACCTATTCAAAACAAAAACATGCTCAAAGACCTCATCCACCTACCCACCACCTCCCATCACCATCAAATGATCAAATAAGGAGGGATGAGTGGTGGTGTTTCTGCACTGTTGTTGCAAGTGGCTGAGAGGGAGACCACCTTTCCCACTCTTCCCACCTCTCCTCCCCCACTCCTCCCACACTCTCCCACTCTCCTCCTATCTCTCACTCCCTCAATGCTCTCACACACTCTCCCACTCCCTCCCACCTCTTCTCCTCCTTCCCTCCCACTCTCTCCCACCCTCTCCCACCCTCTCCCACACTCTCCTTGCTAAAATGGTAATGTATCTACTTATTTAGAATGCCCTCGCGTTATGAGAAAGATGTTTTTTTATAGTTTTATTTTCTCTCTTTGTCTATACTCTCCCACTCACTCCCACTCTTTCCCACTCTCCCACCTCCCACCCGAAATGCCCTGCACCTCCTCCCACCTCCCACTCTCCCACCTCCCACCTCTCTCCCACTCTCCCAGCCTCCCCACTCTATCCTCCCTATCTCCCACTCTCCCACCTCTCCCCACACTCTCCCATTCCCTTCTCACTCTTTCCAACCTCTCCACTCTCCTCCCACCTCCTCCCTCCCTCCTTCTCCCACCCCTCTCCTAGCCTCTCTCCCACCCTCTCCCAGCCTCCCACTCTCCCAGCCTCCCAGCTGCCTCCCACCTCCCCTCCCTATCTCCCACTTTCCACTCTCCCACCTCTCCCTCTCTCTCTCCCTCCCACCTCTCCCACCCCTCTCCCACTCTCCCACCTCCCTCCTCCATATCTCCCACCTCCCCACCTCCCACACCTCTCTCCCACTCTCCCACCTCCCTCCCTATCTCACTCCCACCTCTCCCACCTCTCCCACTTTCCTCCTCCCTCCCACTCCGCCACCTCGCCACCCTCTCCCCACTCCCTCTCCCTATCTCCCCAGCCTCCCACACCTCTCCCACCTCCCACCTTCTCACACCCTCTCCCACCCTCCTACTCTCTCACACCCTCCTCCCACCTCCCACCCTCCCACCTCTCCCTCCCTCCCACACTCTCCCACTCTCCCACCCTCTCCCACTCTCTCCCACCTCCCAACCTCTCTCCCACTCTCCATTCTCCCACCTTCCTCCCTCTCACACTCCTGCACCCTCTCCCACCTCTCCCCACCTTCCTCCTCCATACCACTCCCTCCCACTCTCTCCCACCCTCTCCCACTCTCCCACTCTCTCCCACTCTCTTCCTCCCTCCCTCCCACTCTCTCCCACTCTCTCCCACCCCCTCTCTCTCACACTCCCTCTCCCTAACTATCTCTCAAGTCTCTCCCTCTCACCCTACCTAGCTAATTCCCCCTCACTCTAACCCATTTTCTCCCACTCCCTCTCTCTTAAAATTTCACTTCCACCCCCTCTCCCTCTCTCCAAACTCTCTCTCCCTCTCCCCATCCCACCCTACCTAGACAAATCTCTCTCTCTCTCTCTCTCTTAAAATTCTCCCTCCTTCTAAAGACATACATAAATACATACAAGCATAATACACATGTACATACAATCCTATATCCATACAATATACATGTATTGATACATATAGGCATACATACATACATACATGACACACCAACATACATGTACATACAAACATATAAATATATCAACAAACATTTAATAGAGTGGTATTTAACATTAAGGAAGACACAACACGAGCACATTATAATGCGCGCACATTATGTCTTGCTTGACATGTATCCCAGACAAGCAAAAAAAATGTCAAAACTAAGACATAACGCGAGTGTGTTATAATGTGCTCACGTTATATTTTTCTTTGGGAATCCCCAATCCTGAGCATTGGTATTTGCCTTGGAATACCAACCCAAAGGCTTGGAAGGCATTCCCAACGATGAGAGATTTGTTTTTGCAAATTCTATAAATTTTTCACATAATCGGGTTCGCGCTCACCATCAGGATTGCATTTGGTTCAATATTGACAAAATCAAACACATGGGTAATGTTAGGTTCTTTCTTAGCTATCCAACGATGTAATTTTTTTCACTTTTTGACAATGTTAAGCCTTTCATCCATAATTTCTTTTGTTTGTATGTTCTTTTTTGCCAAAAGGAAGTGTTTGGTCTTTTTTTCGTTATAAATTAACCGTTCATCAAAATTTCAAATAAATTACATTTTTAGAAACTAGACTCCATTCTACATTTAAAAAAATAAAAAAAATCAATTACCTTCAAAAATTTTAGGGGGAGCATGACCAAAATTCTGCTTTTCAGGAAGTGCCCACTTAGAAAATTAGTAAAACATTGAATATTCATTTAAAAATTATCAGAAAAATTGTGCATCAACTAGATGTTGTTAGCTAACTTCTAACCGTAGCAATTTTAAAAATACCACAAAAAAGTTCACCGTGCTAGGGTCGTACAAGAGTTACTATGTTATGTTTTTCTGACAAAAACAACACCAATTTGTGTATGTCCCTCTTTTGAACCCCTTAATCTCAACTATTTTCAAAATAAATTAGTAGTTTAGAAAGTAGATTCAGAGCACTTCGATCCTTGTTTTTGTTCCATCTCAAAATTTTGAGTGTAATTATCCTCAATTTCACATCCAAGGTCAGTATTTCCTGATTTTCGAAAAAAAGTGGCCACTTAAGCCCCCTTTTTGGGAACCATCTTGGTGCACTTACCCTATTAACATATTTAATTTTTATTGTATTGGTTAAAGGTCCAAAGTGAAGAGAGAAGGACTAGTGAGCGTGTTCGAAAGACAAGAGAACCAACAGTCACTCCATCTAGCCAAATTTCGAAGGCAACACATGATCTTTTTCCTTCCCCTAGAGGGAAATGACTATGTATTAGGGTCATTTGTTGTATGCTTATGTGGCATTTTGGAACATATGTTTTGTACTATCGATATATACATGACATTTTATGTCCATATGGCTCTTTTGTACTAAGCGTGTATGGATTTTTTGGATATATTGTATATACTTAAATTATCAATATATATCATTGTATAGCCTTACGCCTTTTTGATTAAAGAAAATATTATTTTGCTATTGCCATTCTTGAATGATGTTATCATGCATATTGTGTAAATTGTATGCTTGAATGTTGTAGCCATGGATTTTGTTTACATCTAATGCTTAATTAATTACTGTTGATTTCTCAATAAGCTCCATCTAATGCGTATTGTGTAAATAAGCTCCATTCCTAGTGGTTTGTATCCTTTGCAATGCTTGAATTACTTGTGCCTCACTTACATTCACATGTATGCTTCACTTATTCATGTGTATACTTCATGTATATTGCATTTATTCATGTGTATGCTTCATGCTTCCAATGTATAAGTCATATCTTCATGTGTATTCTTCATGATTCATGTGTATACTTCATGTATTTGTGTGTATGTTCCATGCTTCTTGAGTTCTATTGTTGTCTAGTGGCAAGGACTTTAACACCAAAAGGTTTCAAATAAACTGTAAGAGCTCCTTCCCATTAAAAAATATCATAGCAAAATGTATTGCTTTTAATTTATGGTTGAGGCTGGCATCCAAAAACTAATGGTTCTGATTCTAAAGCTTAGCAATCATTGAATTTGCATCTATAGATCAAGTGGATGTTTCAAACCTCACAGGCATATATATATATATATATACCTCTATGAACTTGTATGAACGTGCATCAAAACACATGATAGTTGTTGATCCAACCAACAAAATTTATTTGCATCTACTAATATCACAACACTTGAAATATCATTAAATGAAATCAATGCACAAGTCAGTTTTAATGATATTTTGAAGATATTAGATGTGTACGAACAACAATATAAGCTTGATTTCTGGATGCATCACCCATGTACAGTCATCACATTTCTCCCATATTCATCATTTAAATAAGTTAAAAAACCTCCTTCCATTTTCTATGCGTGAAATAACATGATAAATCATTGAGAAACATGGTCCTATAACTGCTGCCACATCATGTTTTATAACTTTAGAGCACGAAAAACCATACGTCATGGATATTGAATATCCAGATCCAATGTTTTACTAGTAGGATTAGTTTTGCATCTCAACAAGGGTGCACTATTTGGTGACAACAACTACAATTTAGACTCTTAACAGATTCAGCTGATTGAACGTAGCTCAGAGCAATTCAGCATGTTTGGGTGCAAAAGAGGACCATGCCTAGTGTAAATGTACTCACACAGATGCGTCAGAATAGTTCCTTTAGTTCCTTTGGTCACACGAGTTGCAGAATGAAAGTTGCACCACTTTGCAACTTTGCACTACTTGCATTTGACAACTTTTTCCCCAAGTGAAAAGTTGCCACCATGGGAAAACACTTCTAAGATAGCAAAAACTAAGAGAGGTTATCAGAGAGCCCATCGATGAAACCATATAGGCTCGATGAGTGCTTTATAAGCATCATGGTATTCGGAAAGTAACAAGATACACGGGAAAGCGAAGGTCATTTTGCACTTTGACTTATGATTCTCACGGCTGAATGTAACTCGTAGCAGGATCTCGTAGTGTTTGACAAGAGATGACTATCCCATACAGTTCCCCACCGCGGTCCTCCCTCCTCCCTCTCGCTTCGTCACCACCTTAGTGCATTGCTTCGCTTCCAATATGGAAAATGCATCTGACCATAAAAGGTGCGTGTGTTCATACTGGATCCCTTCTAAGTGGGAGCCACCCCCTTTGTTGATGTCCATTTACGATGTCTCGCCTTTCCCGAAGCTTGTAGATATGTCAAACACTTCGGTGGTATCTACTATGGTTTTCTCTTCCTCCTCTTCCTCTACACCTCTCACCTCATCCGTGGGGAGTTCATGTCCCCCAATGGAGCAGAAGGTAGACAGTAGTCCTTCCAGCAATGGAGGACGTAAGAGGATTCCACCTTCCCCGAAAGGTGGTCCCGTGCTGACTTTTTTTGTCTTAGTGATAAACCACAATCTCGCTTCCCCAGTTTGTTTGCCTCCCCGGATCACTCAAGAATCATGTGCACAACTTTCTCCATATATCCGATATTTCATGGCAGGCCAATATGGCACTCTTGTAAAGCGTATGTTTAACTCTCAGATGATTTTTGACCCAGCTAGTAATTTTCCTAAAACATGGGACCATAGCCTACGTAGAGCCTGCTAAAGGAGACCTTTACGGGCTCTTCCTAGCTCCTTGCCATGGGAGGGTCGCATACACTCCTCTAACATCCCACCACCATAAAGCTCATCCTCCTTCCCCACGATGATCTAGAGTAGCGGACAACCCCGGTCGACAAGCATAGAGGCCCCTTTATCTTTAGAATACGTGTGTGTGTCAGATGTGTGTTCCCTTGTGATTGTGCTATGTGTTCCTGGATGACTCTTGTCACCCTTGTTGGTACTTGGATATAGGAATGGTTTTTTGTGTCGTAAACCTTCTTCTATTTGTATCATCATTCTTCCATGTTTGTGATTGATTTTCGATAAAATTGCGGACGATGCAAAGTGTTGAGGGAATTTATGATTCCCTTCCATGTAGACCCAATTTTTTTATTTTTTACTTTTTCTTCTCGTGCATTCTTCACATGGTCTAATATAGTAGGGGGTTGATGACAATTCATTTTATATACTATTATTATACTTATACATATTTATGAGCAGTTCTGACCTCAAAATATCAGGCTACCCCTGTGTCCTGTGTTTATGTTCTTTTCTTTTTTTCTCTTTTCTCATCTTTCTCTCTTCTTTGCTTGAGTCATCCCTCTCATGTGTGAAAACGCCATTTCTACAACACTTCAATTTTTAGAAAATGCATTCGTTGCCAAACGAATCTTTTCTCGATAATCTTCACAATTTTTTTTTCAAAGAATCACATTCTCAACTTGAAACCCTAACGAAACATGATTCCTTCATCACAAATTTGTAAAGAAAGAACTTGAGAACCTTTCCTTCGAGGTGGGAGCAACTTCGATCTTCCCCTCACGAGGGGGAATTTTCTTCCTTTCGAATTCCTTGATGAAGTGAACATCTTTCTAAAGGATTCCTTGATGACAAATCGATTTGAGAAAAAAATGTCCTTCCATACTTTCAAATAGCGCATCCCTTGAGTGGACCCATTTCTTTGTGTCGAGTTCCCAAGGGACCCCTTTGAAAGCTTTCCAATCTATCAACGGTCTGCATGACTGTCTGCTTAGTTTCTTGTGTGGCTGCTTTCAGACATGTTCTATCTATAGGAAGACATGTCACTTTGCAGGTGCGCCTATGAAGCTACTTTTCGACTCTGTAGAGTCCCCTTCCTTGGGTTTCCTCCATGTGAGAGATCTTGGGGGATACCTCCCTACAGGTCTATGGGTCTATAGGGTGCTTCTTTTGAGCTTCCTCCATGCGAGAGATCTTGGGGGTCACTCCCCCACAGTTCTATGAGTTTGTAGGGCACTTTCTTGGGGTATCCTTCATGTGAGAGATCTTGGAGGACACCTTCCTTGTAGGTCTGCGGGTTTGTAAGGCACTTCTTCTAGGTTTCCTTCATGTGAGAGATCTTGGAGGACACCTTCCTTGCAGGTCTACAGGTCTGTAAGGTGCTTTCCTAGGTATCCTTCATGTGATAGATCTTGGAGGACACCTTCCTTTCAGGTCTGTGGGCCTATGAGGTGCTTATTTCTCAGGGCTTCCTTTATGTGAGAGATCTTGGAGGTTTCCTCCTTGCAGGTCTGCGAGCCTATAAGATGCTTTCATTCTACAACTTCATAGTTTTGCGAGGCTATGAAGTCCTTCACTTGTCCTACGCTCTCGAGTTCGCTAGATCACAGTCTGCTTCCTTGACAGTTCAGGTATACATTTCTAACCCTACTATCTTTCCGATCTACTTTACTGAAGCACTCATTAGTATTTGTGCTCACTAAAGTGGGGGAAAAATGTATAGGCATGAATTTGCACCCCTTACACAAATTCCCCTTTTGTACATCCTCACCTTAGAAAACCAAATCTGAAGGAAAAATTCCACATTAGCTTGTTGCCTTCCTTCCACTTGGCATCTGTCCTTTGTGTCAGTAGAAGAATATTTGTTGGCGACACCCACACGACGCACAGACATCCACACGACGTACTTATGTCCCTGATGGATTCCTACGTCTAAAGCTGGCAGAGGCGTTACACTTTCCATTGGGGTCAGTTTGTAACATCCCTCTTTGATCAACCGACCCCAAATATTGTAGATTCTTCCTTCTTCTTCCTTCAAATTCATTCATTCTCATTCCATTTCATCCTCTAGCAATCTTCTACACAATCTCTTTTGGCATTCTCAAGCACGCCAACTTTATTCTCTTTGTGTCCATCACTTCGAGCAGCACTTTGGCACTTCATAGCAACAACAACAACAATCCATCACCTCTGTAAAGCAAGTGTGGAACAAGACATTGTAGCAGGGGCTCGAGGTTTTGCAACACCTCCATTCATCACAGTTGAGGCTGTGGTGATTTTTCAAGCTCTCTTTCTCCATCATTGGCTAGTGAGCTCTTGGTGGAGGTGGTAACGTTTCACTCTTCGTTACGATTTGGTTGAGTAGCTTTATATTGTTTTGTAGTGTTATTTGTGTACTTTCTTTCTTTACTCCTTTTTCATACATTTGTCTATTGTTACTATCATAGTTGTCCGTGGAGGTGGAAACACCAAAATGGGGGTCTGATTGAGGTAGACCCCTATACAACCCCCAACAATTTTCCCTCTCTCTTGTGTGTAGGTGGACATGCATTTGGAGCTAGCTGGCGAACGAGCATCTTTGTGAGATTATCTTTGTCACCCTAGCCTCCATATACTTACTCTATCATATTTTTTTGTACCTTTCCTACAAGTCATAGTTCTATTTTGTTCCCTTAGAAGTGACTAGCTAGGTCGTCAACTCATTTTCTGGTGGTTCATACTATATTTTTGGTCCTCTGGTCATACGGACACTACCACACCTGAGAGATGCCAACGCACTGTGCTGTCGTCTTGGGATCGCACTTCCGTCCTTCGGTAGAGAACTACCTGAGGTATAGTGTTGAACTCAAAAACTAGCTCACCTTGCCCCAGTTTGGATTTCGGGTCTAAAGAGTGGTTGCAGGGCCTTATAGTCCTCATCACTCTCATCCCTCATTCGAAACATCCCTTTAGAGTGAGGTAAGTTAGGGAATCCTTCCGCTCTCAGCTCTCCGTGACCTGGGGCCTTGGCGTGGTTGGTCCCCCTCTCTTACAATTACAATAATTTTCCTTTCTAGTTTTAGATTGATTCATTCTAGCTAAAATATCCTCACTTTCTTGCATCAAATTTTTAAACCATTTAGGCTTTCTTTTAGATGTAGGAGTATCATCACTAGAAGAAGAATCATGAGGAGAAATTTTAATATTTTCATCATCACTATTACTATGAGTAAGAGATGCATTAGGAGGGTTAAGAGTAGATTCAACTTAAGGATTATCCTCCACAACAATAACTTTATTTTGAGAAGATTCAATGTCAAGAACTTTAGAACAATCATGAACACCATTTTCAATAATGCATACATTTTTAACTTTGTTAGTAAGAGGATTATAAACTCTATAAGCTTTAGAATTTGAACATCATAACGAAAAAAAAAATGATAAGAAGATTTAGGATCTAATCTTTACTTCTTTTGTTTAGGTTTGTGAACATAAGCAATTGAACCAAAATTTCTTAAATTCTTAAGATTGGGATTCTTACCAGACCAAGCTTCTTTAGGAGTTATATCCTTTAAAGCTTTAGTAGGAGTCCTATTAATAATGTAAGTAGCACAAAATATAGCTTCTGCACAAAATTTCTAAGACATATTTTTAGCATGTAACATACATCTAGCCATTTTAACAATAGTTATATGCTTCCTTTCCACTACACCATTTTGTTGAGGTGTATAGGGAATGTTTAGCTCATTCTTAATACCAAATGATTTGAAATAACTATTAAAAGCATTGCTCACATATTCTTTGTACCATTATCGGTTCTAAGAATTTTAAGTTTAAAACCAGTTTTCCTTTCAACAAATTTATGAAATTTAGAAAATATATCAATAACTTGTTAGGGTTACTATGATGAAAATAGATCCAAGTTCTTCTAGAATAATCATCAACAAAACTAAGTGCATACCTTGATCCTTGGATGAAGTTATTCTCCATGGGTCCCAAAAGGTCACTATGAACTAGGTGCAACTTATGAGTTTCCCTCCATGATTGACCTTGTGGAGAGGGCTCCCTATGCATCTTACTACTCATGCATCTGTGCATATAATTTTAGATGGAACAATACTAGGCAATCCTTCTACCATATTAAGTTTTTGCATCAAGGCAATATTGTTAGCATTGATATAACCAAGTCTTTCATGACAAACATTGAAATCAATGGTAGAAATTAAAGAGCATCTAGATTGAGCAAACTCATAAAATTTGAATAAATTATCATTGTCTAATTTATCATTAGCAATGACCTTATTTTCTTTTGGATCAATCATATAGCACATATCTTTATAAAATTCAATTTTATAATCTTAACAAAGTTTAGCAACTGAAAGCAAGTTAGTTTTAAATTTAGAAACATTTAAAATATCATTCAATTTACTATTAGGAACATTCACATCTCCAATTGCTTCTACTTTACAACTATGATTATTAGCAAGTTGAAGAGGAACATTAGACATATCAGGTTGCATAGACTCAATTTTTTTTTTATGTGAAGTAACATGTTGAGATGCACCTGAATCAATAACCTATGAAAGAGGTTGTGAAGAATTAAAAGTAAAGTAAAAGCATGTCTACATTGATTTGCATTGTTATGAAACTTATGATTATTAGGTTTATTTTGTTTTTGATTATTTTGCTTCATATGCTTTATCATTTTTCTTCCTAAAACAAGTATTTTCCAATGACCATCCTAATTACAATAAATGCAATGAGGCCTTCTAGAAGAAGTATTCTTCCTAGGATCATTGCCATTATTATAATGAGGTTTATTATTATAATGTTGTTTAGAATGGGGCTTAAAATTTTGCTTATGATTCCAGACAAAAAAGCATGTTCAATAGACTTAATATTTCCAAATTGAATCAACTTAGCTTCTTCCTATCTTAATAAATTACAAAAAAACATCATAAGTTAATTGAGTAGCTAAAGAAGGAATAGCTAATTGAGCGTGAATATTAGTAATAAATTGTTGAAATTGTTTAGGAAGACATTTTTTAAGAATAAGATGAATTAATCTAAGATCTTCTAATTTTACTCTGAAACCATGCAATTGACTATTCAAAGCATCAAACTTTAATTAAAACTCATCTATATATTTGAAATCAAAATACCTTAAATTTCAAGTTGATCTTGAAGTTGATTTTTTCTAGATTCATTTGAGCTATCATAAATAACCTTGAGTTTGTCCCATGTTTCATAGGCTTTTGTACATGTCCCAATGTGAACATATAGTTCGGGTGACATGGAAATACCTATGAGGCCAATGGCTTCCTCATTCTTGAGCCTCCATTTTTCTTGCTCACCCTTGAATGCAAATGGATTAGGTTTTGATTCAGGATCCGTAGCAACATCCAAAAAATGTTTAAAATGAAAAATAAAAGAGATATGAGTTTTCCAAGAATGATAGTTAGAAGAATTTAACTTAATTTCATGAATTAAAGTTGACATTGTAAATAGATAAAAAAACTTAACTATTAAACTTAATTTAAAATAATAACCCACATTGAATAAAATTAAGATTTTGAAAAAAATTAAAAAAATTACACCCCTTTAAATTTGAATTAAAAAAATAAAATAACCTTTTTTAAAATGTATATAAATTTTTAAATAAAAATATATATAAATTTTTAAATAAAAATATATATAAATTTTTAAATAAAAATAATATAAATTTTAAATAAAATGTATAAATTTTTTAATAAAAATAAATATAAATTTTAAATAAAAATATATAAAAAATAATATATTTGTATTAATATTATATTATTATTATTGTTTTAATTTAGAACCCAGAAAACAATTGAAATATTAAAAGTTTTATTAAATAACTTATAAAAAAAAATATTTAAACATTAAAATTATTATTTTAAATATTTTGAAAAAAATAATTTTTTTATATATATTAAAAAGTTTTAAAAAAACTATTAAAAGTTATTAAAAATTATTTCTAATAAAAAATTAAAACATAAATATAAGACTTCTTAAAAGAATAAAACAATTAAAGATTTTCTTGTGAAAGCTTGAGCGGGAAAAATAAAAGATTTAACTAGATAAAGATTGATAAGTAGGAGGTATTTAACTAGATTTAACTAGATAAAGATTTTGAATAGAATGAAATATGAAACGGTGGGATAAAAGAGGTTTTAAATTAGGGTTAGTTTTTTTTTAAAGCAATAAGCTGAACACAATAGGGCAAGGTGAGTCGTTTTAAAATTGACTTTAAACAAATAGGGCAGAGTTGGCCACAAAAGGCACAACAAAGTGAAGGTGTAAGGGGCCAAGGCAGGCATGAAGAGGACCAAAGCCCTAAACATAGATAGGTGTAAGGGGTCGAGGCAGGCATGAACAGGACTGCATTTTTCATCATCAATTTAGGATATCCGCAAAATGATTAAATGATTTAATCATTTAATTATAATCTAACATCACATTTCCTCTAAATTAATTAAATAGTTTTAAACATTTAATTAACTCATTTTCATTATTCTTCTAAAGTTGGTTAATTAAGTAAATTACATTGATTTACTTTAATTACATCACTAATTAATTCTAATCTCTTCTTTTGATTGATTAAATAAATTTCTTAAATTTATTTAATTACGTCATTTAAATTAAATCCTTTCTTCTTACTAATTAAATAAGTTTCTTAAACTTATTTAATTACAAATTTAAATTGAATCATATTATCCCACATCTAATTAAATAAATGATTATTCATTTAATTAATTAATTCTATCTTTCTCATTTAAAAGTGTTTCCTTAAATTAAATAATTCATTTAATTGATTTTGGAATCACGTACACACAACTTCTTCCACAAAGAAAGGAATTAATTTTATAATTAATTCTTCTATTAGAGCACCTGTGTCCTACATTTGTCAATCTAATATCTCATGCATAATTCTCTCCATTCCTAACTAACACTCTCTCTTCGTTCACTCACCTAACTGATCTGTCACCTCCCTTTTGACTCACACACTCTTTCAATTACATTTTTTGACTAATCAATCAAATTGGCTAACTATTCAATCAATCTTTCAATCAAATCATTTAACTATCCAATCAATCTAATCAATCAAGTCACTTAACTATTCAATCAGATCCTCACACTCGATCTAGACCATTCAAATGCAAGTCAATCTCGACTGTTGAATCTGTGAAGTTTCTATAAAAGAAGTTTTTGAATTCCATTCACGGGTAATCACAATCTTCAAAGTTTTGCTGTCAAAATACTTACAGGGTAATATTGCACACTCACAATTTGAGGGAAGCGAGCTTTTTCAAAGCAAAGTGGAGAAGAATAGTGGAGATGAGTCAAGCAAGCATGGGATTTAGGTGATACGGTTTTTGTTATTTGAATTTCTTTTGTTGCGTTGCACTTCATTATTGATATGGGGAATCTTAGCACGGTTTAGGTAATTTGTGATTGTTGTCATTGTTATGCTTTCTTTATTCCTGTTTATTTTCCCATGTCACATTTGGTGAACCCGACATGAAGTCACATACTTCAAAAAAAAATTGTAGAAAATTTGATTTTTACAGGAACATGTACGGATCGATACATCTGATGCATAGAATGATGCATCTAACATCATGAACCACATTTGAAGAGGGAAACACCACATATGACTTCAAGTGACGCATCTGTGGCTTCCTACAATGCATCTGACTAGTAAAAATAATTTCCTGATTTTTAAAATTTTGAGTTTTGATTTTAATGATTAAAGTTTGTTATGACTAATTCAGAGTTTACAACATGTGATTTGGTGGAGTTAACCTAGTTTTTGCAGGACGATTGATAGAAGACAAATAATACAAACATTCAAACTTCTAATGTGTGGTTTTGTAGGACACTTGTCAAAGAAAAAAAAATCTAAAACACGAATCTTATCTTGCTTTCTTTCATGTTTTGGGTCTTCACATAGGATTTCTTTTACTAATTAAACGGTTAATTAACCCTACTTTGAGTCTTCACATAGCAGTTTGTTGTTTAATTAGGGTGGATTTATTACTATTCTCTATGCTTGGTGCTTTTGTACACTTTTGTTAAATCCTGATTTAATAACACAAGTATCCTCTCCCCTTGCGCACATGTGTGATCCTGGGTGTAAGAGAAATTGTTATTAAATCTAGAGGGCCTGTCTTGCTAGGAAAAAGTACTCACCCTAAGACGACTGAAACTGGCAACAAGCTAAAGACAAGCTACTCCTGACTAGTATATAAATGTGAATGCTAATGGAAAACTTAGCATTACAGGTGTGGATATTATATAGACAAGTGATTCCCTCAGTACTCACATGGTACATTAAAACCTATAGAGCATAACCTCTACAGGTTGGGAAACCTCCTTATCAGAGCTAATCTTGCCTCGTGTATAGCCATTTGAACAGGTGTCCTGATAAAAAACTATTTGTTTAGGTTGCGAAAAACCTTCTATCTCTAGTGCAAGAACGGTCATTCCCAAGCCGACCCACATTACACATGTAGTCTAGTAGTAGAGATGACAAATTTTTGGGATGTCATTACCCAGGAATCCAGATCTTGGTAAGCCCGAGAAGTGAGTGCACTATAAGGGGGAGCCTGTGCTACCAAGATCCTAAGTCATCCACTCTAGATAGTGTGGTTGGAGGAAACTCTAAGTGGGAGTTCAACATATATTGTCCTTGCCAACCTTAAGATTTGTAATTATCTGTTTATTATTACAAACACTCTAATTGGCATGTCTTACATGTGTGTTCAATTAGATCTGATCAAAGAAAAAATATCCAAGATTTAGTCTTAAACAAGTCAGAAATTTGTCAAAACTTAGGATCAGTTCACTATTCAATGCATCTGTTACACAAAAACCCGCATCTTGCAT